>BOPP01000033.1:8207494-8230638 GCA_017312745.1 Gryllus bimaculatus | reverse complement strand
AGTTTTATTATAGGACCAGTTTATTAGAGGAGCGAAACATTCTACACGTATTTGTGAAAATGGGACATTGCAAGTAACTGCCTGGGTCCTCATGTGTAATGGTTAGCCTCTGGACTCTGAATCCGGGCGATCCGAAAGTTCAAAAACTCTCCGGTGGACTTGTATTAAAGCAGCGAAACTTAAACAATGGATTTGTAAACGTGACACAAGCAAAAGAATGTCGGTCCTGTATAATGGTTAGCACTCTGGACTTTGAATCAGGCGGATCGAGTTTCAATATCTCGGTGGGACTGTTTTATAAAGCGAAACTGTAAAAAACGACTTTGTAAAATAACACAATCAAAATAAGAACCGGTCCCATGGTGGGTAACATGGTTAGCAACTCTGGATTTGAATCCCAGCGATTCGAGTTCTTCAATCTCGGTGGGGGACCTGTTTTATCTTGAAGGAGCGAAACTGTCAAATTGACCGTATTTTTTGGTGGAAAGTGGAAATGTAATCAAAATGTTGGCCTATGTGAATGCGATGGCCTAATCGTGGACTAATCCTTAGGCACTCCTCTGAGATTTTGAAAAATCTCAGGATCCGGGACTTTTTTTTTTAATAATCTAGGTGGGGAACTAGTTAATAAAAAGCTGATACTGTAAAAAAAATGTGACACAATACGAAAATATCCTGGTCCATGGTGGTAATGGTTAGCAACCTGGACTGTCTGAATCCAGCGATCGATGTTCAAATCTCGGTGGGACTGTCTTTTATAAAGGCAGCGAAACTGTATAAACAAAGGATCTGTGAAAAGTGGACTCAATGCAAACAATGAATGTCCGTCCCAATGCGGTAAATGGTTTAGTCCCTCGTGGGACTTTGAATCCAAGCCATTCCGTTCAATCTCGGTACTGCGTTTCTGGTGCCGACTGCCCATGGTAATTGTGAAAGTGTGGACAGCACTCTCGATCTCTCGAATGCCTGGCTGAATCCCGGAGTGTTACAATCTGGTGGATTGTTTATTAAAGCTGCGAAACTTAAAAAGAAAAATTTGTAAAAGTGAACAATGCAAGAATGTCGGTCCAGTCTGATGTTAGCACTCTGATCTGAATCCAGCATCCGAGTCAGATCTCGGTGGACCATGTTCATTAAAATCAAAGAAATGTAAAAAATGATTTGTAAAAGTAACACAATGCAAAAGAACGTCCGTTGGCCCATGGTCTAATGGTTAGCACTCTGGACATTGAATCCAGCAATCCGAAGTCAAATCTCGTGGGACCTGTTTATTATAGACAAGAAACTCTAAATACGTGATTTTTGAAAAGTGACACATATGAAAGATGTACCGGCCCATGGTGTATGGGTAGCCACTCTGGATCTTTTGAATCAGCAGTCCGAGTTCAATCTCGTGTGAGGGCCTGATTTTTAATAGAGGACCCATGTGATTTGAAATGGAAAATTTGTAAGTAAATCAGTTTGGTCATGGTGATAATGGTTAGCACTCTGGACTTTGAATCCATGCCATCGATTCACTTATTGTCAGGACTTTTATTATAGGGAGCGAACTGCTCTAAGACGTATTTGTGAAATAGGGACAATGCACAAGTAACTGCTTCGTCACATCGGTGTATAGTTTAGCTCTCTGGAACTCTTAATCCAGCGAATCCGAGTTTTACAAATCTGTGGGATCCTGTTTTTATTAAAGCCGAAACTATTAAAAGAATGATTTAATAAAGTGACACAATGCAAAAAAATGTCGGTCCCATGGGTAATTGTTAGAACTTGGACATTGAATCCAAGCGATCGAGTTCAAATCTCGGTGGGAATCTGTTTATTATAGGAGCGCAATACTCTAAAATCTAAATTGAAAAGTGAGACAATGCAAATAACATCTTGTCCATGGTGTAATGGTTAGACACTCTGGCATCTAAGGAATCCAACGACTCCGTGTTATATACTGAGCGGACTTTAATTATAGGAGCGAACTTGTAAATAATTGATGAAGAAGGATCATATGCAAAAGTAATGCTCGGTCTCATGGCGTATGGTAGCACTTCTGGACTCTGAATCGCAGCAATCCAGTTCAAATCTCGGTGGGACCTTTTTTTTCTATAATCACGCAATGTAAAAAATGGATTTGTAAAAGTGACACAATGCAAAAGGATATCCGGTCCAATGGTGTAATGTTAGCACTCCTGGACTTTGAATCCGCGATACCGAGTTCAAATCTCGGTGCGGACTGCTTTATTGTCAGGAAGCGAAAGTTGTCATGAACGTACTTTGTGGTAAAGTGGGACAATGCAAACATGTCGATGCCCATCGTGTATAAAGTTATCTCTCTGGACTTTGAATCTCAGCGATCCGTGTTTAAATCTAGTGGGATTGGTTATTAAAGCGCGAAACTTAAAAAAAAGATCTTGTAAAGTGACACAATGAGCATAAAAAACATCTTGTTCCCTATGGTGTAATGGTTAGCACACTGGAGTCTGAATGCCAGCGAATCCGTAGTTCAAATCTCGGAGGAGACTGTTTCATTAATAACGAAACTGCTACGAAAAAGGTATTTTATTAAAGTAGGACACAGAAATAATATGACACGGTCCCATGGTGGTATGGTTAGCACCTCTGGAATTTGATCCAACGAACCAGTTAAATCCCGGTAGGACCTGTTCTATATTAGGGGAGCGAGAAACTTCTAAATCGATTTTTGAAAGATGACCAATGTATGAAGAAGCCTGGCTTAGTGTCCAATGGATGACTGAATGGGTTGACAAATCTCGTGGGACGTTTACAGAGCGAAACTGGTAAGATTGAAGCAGCAAGAATATCTGCCATGTTAATGTTAGCATTGGACAATGGTATTAAGGACAATTAAGAGGAGCGAATACCACTTCCTAAAACGTATTTAGGGAAAATGGGACATTGCGAAGTGACCTGCCTGGCTCATGGTGTAATGGTTAGCACTCTGGACTCTGATCCAGAGATCCGGTTTCAAATCTCGGGGACCTTGTTTTTAAAGCAGCGAAACCTGTAAAAAATGGACTTTGTGAAGTGACACAATCAAAAGAATGTCGGTCGAGGTGTATGGTTAGCACTCTGGACTATTGAATCAGCAAGTCGAAAACTGTGCGACTGTTTATAACAGGCTAAGGATTTAAATCACAGAAACTGTTCATGTTAAGTTAGCCGACTTTGAACATGTGACAATTATAGGCCATTTGGGCGAAACTCAAAACGTATTTGTGAAAATGGTGATATTTGCAAGTTACTCCTGGTCTATGGTGTAATGGTTAGGCACTCTGGCTTTGAAATCCAGCGATCCGAGTTCAACTCTGGGGGGACCTTGTTATTAAAGCAGCGAAACGTAAAAAAAACGGGATTTGTAAAAGTAACAACAATGAAAAAGAACACGCCGTCACATGGTGTAATGGTTTAGCAGCTCTGGATTTGTGAATTCGCAGCGATCCGAGTTTCAAATCTCGTGGGACTGTTTATTATAGCAGGAATAACTGTCAAGAAACGTGATTGTGAAAGAAGGACAATGAATAATAAAGACGGTTCACGTGGTAATGTTAAAGCTCATCTGGACTTTGAATTCAGGTCCGGATTGAGTAAATTAGTTGGGACCTGTTTATTAAGCTAGGAGCGAATTAACAAGAAGATTTTGAAATGTACACAATGCAAAATAATGGGTCATCTGTATATTCTCACGGCTTGAATCCACCCTGGTGTTAATGTGGCTTGTTATAAAGCTCGAGACTAAAAAAATAATGCATGGACATCTTCCATGTTGTAT
This sequence comes from Gryllus bimaculatus, assembly GCA_017312745.1. Classification (NCBI taxonomy): domain Eukaryota; kingdom Metazoa; phylum Arthropoda; class Insecta; order Orthoptera; family Gryllidae; genus Gryllus; species Gryllus bimaculatus. Next base: position 8,226,857 of record BOPP01000033.1, on the reverse strand, counting down.
GTTCACGCTGTATCCGCGTCTTCAAATCTTCGGTGGACCTGTTTATGCATAGTTGAGTAAACTCTCAAATCGTATTTTTGAAAAGTGGGACAATTGCATGAAAATGTTTCGGCTCCCATGGTGTAATAGGTTAGGCATTCTGTGACTTTGACATCCAACGACTGTTATTATAGGGACAAGTTTATTAGAGGAGCGAACTTTCTAAAATATTGTAAAATGGGACAATTGCAAAGTAACTGCCTGGCTCATGGTGTAATGGTTAGGACTCTGGATCTGCAATCCAGCGATCCGAGTTCAAATCTCGTGGACCTTGTTATTAAAGCAGCGAAACTGTAAAAAATGGATTTGTAAAAAGTGACAAATGCAAAGAGAGATATCCGGTCCCATGCTGTAATGGTTACCGCGGACCTTTGAATCCATGCGATCCGGATTAAATCTCTGGTGGGAGCCTGTTTATATCAAAAAACGAAACTGTAAAAATGGATTTGTAAAAGGTAACAACATGAAAAAAGAACATCCGGCCCATGGTGGTAATTGTTAGCACTCTCTGGATCTTTGAATCCAGCCAATCACAGTTCAAATCTTGGTGGGTCCTGTTTTTTATACGAGCGAAACTTCAAAGAAGAATCTGGAGGATTTGTTAAAAGGAGTGAAAACTGCAAAAACGATCTGAAAATAAACAAAAAAGAGTCCGACCGTGTAACATTGTTAGCACTCTGTACTTTCTGAACTCCAGCGATCGAGTTCAATATAGGACAGTTTATTAGAAGAGCGAAATCTGAAACGTGATTTAGAAAATGGGAATTGGCAAGAGATAACATCTCTGGTTCCCATCGGTGTAATGGTTAGCACCTCTGGATCTTGAATCAGCGCGATCGAGTTCAAGTCTCAGGTGGGACCTTGTTTAAATATGAGCGAAACTACTCAAAAACATGATTTGTGAAAGTGGACATGCAGAAGTACTCATTGATCCATGGTGTATGGTTAGACACTCTGGTCTCTGAATCCAGAATTCGAGTTTCAAATTCGGTGGACCATTGCTTTATTGAAGCAAATGTAGAATTGTTTTTGAGATGGGATTGCTGAAATAAATGCAAGAAGTCCGGTCCATGGTGTAATGTTAGGCACTCTGGACTATTGAACCAGTCGATAAGTTACAAACTCGGTGCCTGTTTATATAGAGGAGCAAACATCCAAAACGTATTTTGAAATGGGCATGTGAAGAAACTGCTGGTCTCAGGTGTAATGGTTAGCACTCGCTATTCGAATCTAGTCGATCCTGAGTTCAAATCTGTCGGGGAACCGTTTTATATAGCAGGAAACGGTACAAAACGAATTTGTTGTAAAGTAAACAATGATAAGTTAAAAGTCCGTGTCACCAGGTGTAATGGTTAGCACTCTGGACTTTGAATTCAGCGATCCGTATTTAAATCTCGTGGGACTGCTTTTTTATTAGCAGCGAAACTGTCAAAACAAGTTTTATGAATAGTGACACGATAGACAAAAAATTGCGTCCCATGTGTAATGGTTACTCTCTTGGATCTTTGGAATCCAGCGATCCGTGTTAATCTAGGTTGGATCTGTTTTGATTAAAGCGCAGGAACTTGAAAAGATAAGAGATTTGGTTGAAAGTGACACAATGCAACGTGAACATCTCCGGTCCTCATGGGTAATGGTTTAGCAATCCTGGACTCAGTAATCGCGATCCGAGTTCAAATTCTCGCTGTGGGACCTGTTTATTTATAGAGCGACCCTCAAAACGTATTTTGGAACAGTGGAACATGCTGAAAATTGTTCGGTCCATGGTGGTAATGTTAGCATCTGGGACATTTGAATCCAACGATCCAGTTTTAAATTACTAGGGACATGTTTATTAAAGACGCAAACTTCCTCAAAAACGGATTTGTGAAATGGTGACAATGCCAAGAAAACTCCTGTGGTCCATGGTGTAATGGTTAGCACTATGGATCTTAAATCCCAGCAGATCGAGTTCAATCCATCGGTGGGACCTGTTTATTAAGCGAGCGAAACTGTTCAAAAAATCGATTTTGGAAAAGTGAGGACAATGAAAGAATGTCAACGTATAGATCCATGGTGTAAAATGGTCTAGCACTGTGAGACTTTGAATCCAGCGATCGGAAGTCAAAATCTGGTGGACACTGTCTTATTTAGGAGTGAAACTGTAAATACTTTTGAACGTAAGTGGGACAATGCAAACAATGATTCGATCTCATGGTGTTAATAAGTTTAGCATCTGGACTTGAAGTCCGCGATCCGTAGTTTAAAATCTTAGTTGGATCTGTTTTTAATGCGAAACTTAAAAAAAAATTTGTAAAATTGACGTACAATGCAAAATAACATCTGTCATGGTGTAATGGTTAGCCACTGGAGTCTGAATCCAGCGATCGTGTCAGCATTCTGTGGGACCATGTTTATTAAAGCAGCGAAACTGTAAAAAATGGATTTGTAAAAAGTGACACATGCAGAAGAAGAATGCCGTCCAATGGCTAATGGTTAGCACTCTTGACTTTGAGTCAGCAATCCCGAGTTCAAATCTCGGTGGGACCTGTTTATTAAAACAACGAAACTGTAAAAAACGGATTTGTAAAAGTAACCAATGAAAAAGAACACCGGGCCCATGGTGTATGTAGCCTCTGGACTTTTGATGCAGCGATCGAGTTCAAATCTCGGTGGAACCTGTTTATTATAGGAGCCAAACTCCAATCGTCTTTTTGGAAAAGTGGGACAATGTATGAAAATAGTTTGGTTCCCATGGTGTAATGGTTAGCATTGGGCTTTGACCAAGACTAGTTTTATATGGCAAAGTTTATTAAAGGAGCGAAATTTCTAAAAGTATTCGTGCAAAATGGGACAATCAAAGTAACTGCCTGGTCTACATGTGTAAATGGTTAGCACTCTGGACTCTGAATCAGCAATCCGAGTTCAAATCTGGTGGGAACATTTTTTTTATTAATCAGCCGAAACTGTAAAAAATGGATTTGTAAAAGTGACACAATGCAAAAATAAGGTCGGTCCATGTGTAAGGTTAGCATGTGGATTTTTGAATCCAGCGTCGAGTTCAAATCTCGGTGGGCTGTTTTTGTAGGAGCGAACTGTCTGAACGTATTTGTGAAGTAGGAAAATGCAACAATGATCGATCCTATGTGGTAATAGTTAGCTCTCTGAATTGAATCCAGCGATCCGTGTTTAAATCTAGGTTGTGATATTTATTAAAGCTGCGAAACTTAAAAAAAAAAAACTAAAAGTGAACACAACGCAAAATAAATCTGGTCCATGCTGTAATGTTAGCCACTGGCGTCTGCATCCAGCGATTCCGTGTTCAGAATTGGTGGGACCTTCTTTATTAAGCAGGAAACTGTAAAAAATGGAACTGTAAAGTGCACACAATGCAAAAGAATGTCCGGTCCATGGTGTAATGTTAGCACCTGGAACTTTGAATCCAGCGATCGCCGAGTTCAATTCGGGTGGGACCTGTTTATTGTAGGAGGAAACTGTCATGAACGTTTTGTGAAAGGGACATGGCAAACAATGATCGATCTATGTGTAATAAGTTTACTCTCTGGACTTTGGTAATCAAGCGACGTGCCTTTAAATCTAGGTGGGGATCTGTTTATTAAAGCTGCGAAAACTAAAAAAAAAATTTGTAAATTGACACAATGCAAAATAAATCTGGTCCCATGGTGTAATGTTTAGCACACTGGAGTCTGAATCAGCGATCCGTGTTCAGATTCTCTGTGGGAACATGTTTTATTAAGCAGCGGGAAACTGGTAAAAAATGGATTTGTAAAAGTGACACAATGCAGAAGAAATGGTCCGGTTCCTGGGTCTAATGGTTAGCATCTGGACTTGGGAATGCCACGCAATCCGAGTTCAAATCTCGTGGGACCTGTTTATTAAAACAACGAAACTGTTAAAAAACGGATTTGTAAAAGTAACACAATGAAAAAGAACACGCGGGCCTGGTGTAATGGGTAGCACTCTGGACTTTGAATCCAGCGATCCGAGTTCAAATCTCGGTGGAACCTGTTTAATTATAAGGAGCGAACACTCTCAATCGGTAATTTTTGAAAGTGGGACAATGTATGAAATGTTTGGTCACATGGTGTGAATGGTTTAGCACTCTGGGCTTTGAATCACGACTAGTTATTATAGACAAGTTATTAAAGGAGCGAACTTTTCTTAAAACGTATTCGTGAAATGGACCATGCAAAGTAACTGCTGTCTCAATGTGTAATGGTTAGCACTCTGGACTCTGATCAGCAATCCGAGTTCAAATTCGGTGGGACATTTTTTTTATTAATCAGCGGAAACTGTAAAAAATGGATTTGTAAAAGTGAACAATGCAAATAGGTCCGGTCCCATGGTGTAATGGTTAGGCACTCTGGATTTTTTAAATCAGCGATCGAGTTCAAATCTGGTGGGACCTGTTTAATTGTAGGAGCGAAACTGTCATGAACGTATTTGTGAAAGTAGGACAATGCAAACAATGATCGATCCTATCGTGTATCGTTTAGCTCTCTGGAATTTGAATCCAGCGATACGTGTTTTAAATCTGGTGTGATATTTATTAAAGCTGCGAAACTTAAAAAAAAATAAAGTGAACAACGCAAAATAACATGCTGGTCTGGTGTTAATGGTTAGCAAACACGGCGTCTGAATCACGATCCGTGTTCAGATCTCCGGTGGGACCTTTCTTATTAAAGCAGCGAAAACTTGTAAAAATGGAACTGCTCAAAGTGACACAATGCAAAAGAATGTCGGTCCCATGGTGGAATGTTAGCACTTGGACTTTGAATCCAGCGTCCGGAGTTCAATCTCGGGTGGATGTTTATTGTAATGCGAAACTGTCATGAACGTATTTTGTGAAAGTGGGACATGAAATAAACAATAATGATCCTATGTGTAAAGTTAGCTCTCTGGACTTTGAATCCAGGATCGTGTTTAAATCTAGGTGGGATTGTTATTAAAGTGCGACAATGCAAAAGAATGTCCGGTCCCATGGTGTAATGGTTAGCACTCTGGACTTTGAATCCAGCGATCCGTGTTTAAATCTAGGTGGAATCTGTTTATTAAAGCTGCGAAACTTAAAAAAAAAAAATAAAAGTGACACAATGCAAAATAACATCTGGTCCCATGGTGTAATGGTTAACACACTGTAGTCTGAATCCAGAGATCCGTGTTCAGATCTCGGTGGGACCTTGTTTATTAAAGCAGCGAAACTGTAAAAAATGGAACTGTAAAAGTGACACAATGCAAAAGAATGTCCGGTCCCATGGCGTAGTGGTTAGCACTCTGGACTCTGAATCCAGCAATCCCAGTTCAAATCTCGGTGGGACCTTTTTTTTATTAATCAGCGAAACTGTAAAAAATGGATTTGTAAAAGTGACACAATGCAAAGGAATATCCGGTCCCATGGTGTAATGGTTAGCACTCTGGACTTTGAATCCAGCGATCCGAGTTCAAATCTCGGTGGGACCTGTTTATTATAGGAGCGAAACTGTCATGAACGTATTTGTGAAAGTGGGACAATGCAAACAATGTTCGATCCCATCGTGTAAAAGTTATCTCTCTGGACTTTGAATACAGCGATCCGTGTTTAAATCTAGGTGGGATCTGTTTATTAAAGCCGCGAAACTTAAAAAAAAAGATTTGTAAAAGTGACACAATGCAAAAAAACATCTGTTCCCATGGTGTAATGGTTAGCACACTGGAGTCTGAATCCAGCGATTCGAGTTCAAAACTCGGAGGAACCTGTTTATTATAGGAGCGAAACTCACAAAAAGGTATTTTTGAAAGTGGGACGATGCATGAAAATATGTGGTCCCATGGTGTAATGGTTAGCCCTCTGGACTTTGAATCCAACGACAAGTTTATTATAGGACCTGTTTATTAGGGGAGCGAAACTTTCTAAAACGTATTTGTGAAAATGGGACAATGTAAAGTAACTGCCTGATCTCATGATGTAATGGATAGCACTCTGGACTCTGAATCTGGCGATCTGATTTCAAATCTCGGTGGGACGTTGTTTATTAAAGCAGCGAAACTGTAAAAAATTGATTTGTAAAAGTGACACAATGCAAAAGAATATCCTGGTTCCATGGTGTAATGGTTAGCACTCTGGACTTTGAACTTAGTGACTAGTTCATTATAGGACCAGTTTATTAGAGGAGCGAAACATTCTAAAACGTATTTGTGAAAATGGGATATTGCAAAGTAACTTCCTGGTCTTATGGTGTAATGGTTAGCACTCTGGGCTTTGAATCCAGCGATCCGAGTTCAAATCTCGGTGGGACCTGTTTATTAAAGCAGCGAAACTGTAAAAAACGGATTTGTAAAAGTAACACAATGAGAAAAGAACACCCGGTCACATGGTGTAATGGTTAGCACTCTGGTCTTTGAATCCAGCGATCCGAGTTCAAATCTCGGTGGGACGTGTTTATTAAAGCAGCGAAACTGTAAAAAACGGATTTGTAAAAGTAACACAATGAGAAAAGAAGACCCGGTCACATGGTGTAATGGTTAGCACTCTGGACTTTGAATTCGGCGATTCGAGTTCAAATCTCGGTGGGACCTGTTTATTATAGGAGCGAAACTGTCAAGAACGTTTTTGGAAAGTAGGACAATGCAAATAATGTTTGGTCCCATCGTGTAATAGTTAGCTCTCCGGACTTTGAATCCAGCCATCCGTGTTTAAATCTAGTTGGGATCTGTTTATTAAAGCTGCGAAACTTGAAAAAAAAGATTTGTAAAAGTGACACAAGCAACTGGAACATCTGGTCCGCATGGGTTGTTATGGTTAGCACATGACGTGCTGAATCCAAGCGATCCGAGTTCAAATCTCGGTGGGACCTGTTTATTATAGAGTGAAACTCTCATAATCGTATTTTTGAAAAGTGGGACAATGCATGAAAATGTTTTGGTCCCATGGGTAATGGTTAGCACTCTGGACTTTGAATCCAACGACTCGTTTATTATAGGAAAGTTTATTAGAGGAGCGAACTTTCTAAAACATATTTAGGAAAATGGGGACATTGCAAAGTGACTCCTGGCCTCATGGTGTAATGGTTAGAACTCTGGACTCTGAATCCAGCGATCCGAGTTCAAATCTCGGTGGACTTGTTTATTAAAGCAGCGAAACTGTAAAAAATGATTTGTAAAAGTGACACAATGCAAAGGAATATCCGGTCCCATGCTGTAATGGTTACGCGCTCTGGACTTTGAATCCACGCGTCGGATTAAAATCTCGGTGGGACCTGTTTAATAAAAAAGCGAAACTGTAATAAACGGATTTGTAAAAGTAACACAATGAAAAAAAAATCCGGGCCCATGGTGTATTGATTAACGCTCTGGACTTTGAATCCAGCGATCCGAGTTCAAATCTCGGTGGGACCTGTTTTTTATAGGAGCGAAACTCTCAAAAACATTCGAATTCTGGTAGGACTGTTTTATATTAGGAGTGAAACTGTCAAAAACGGATTTGTTAAAGTGACACAACACAAAAGAAAATGTCCGATCCCATGTTGTATTGGTTAGCACTCTGTACTCTGAATCCAGCGATCCGAGTTCAAATCGCAGTGGGACCTGTTTATTAAAGCAGCGAAACTGTAAAAAACGGATTTGTAAAAGTGACACAATGAAATAAATCATCCTGTCCCATGGTGTAATGGTTAGCCCTCTGGACTTTGAATTCGGCGATCCGAGTTCAAGTCTCAGTGGGACCTTTTTAATATAGGAGCGAAACACTCAAAAACATTTTTGTGAAAGTGGGACAATGCAAAGTAACTATTTGATCTCATGGTGTAATGGTTAACACACTGGACTCTGAATCCAGGATTCCGAGTTCAAATGACGGTAAGACCATTCTTTTATAGGAGCAAAACTGTAAGAAATTGATTTTTGAGAGGGGAGCAATGCATGAAAATGTTCGGTCCCATGGTGTAATCGTTGGCACTCTGGACTTTGAATCCATCGATCCAAGTTCAAATCTCGGTGGGACCTGTTTAATATAGGAGCCAAACTCCCAAAAACGTATTTGTGAAAGTGCGACACTGTGAAGAAACTGTATGGTGTAATGGTTAGCACTCTATATTCTGAATCCCGCGATCTGAGTTCAAATGTCGGTGATACCGTTTTATATTAGGAGTGAAACTGTCAAAAACGAATTTGTGAAAGTGAAACAATGCAAATGAAAATGTCTGGTCCCAAGGTGTAATGGTTAGCACTCTGGACTTTGAACCCAGCGATCCGAGTTCAAATCTCGGTGGGACCTTTTTTATTTAAGCAGCGAAACTGTAAAAAATGGTTTTATAAAAGTGTCACAATAGACAAAAAAACATCCGGTCCTATGTTGTAATGGTTATCACTCTGGACTTTGAATCCAGCGATCCGAGTTCAAATCTCGGTGGGACCTTTTTTTTATTAAAGCAGGGAAATTGTAAGAAACGGATTTGTGAAAGTGACACAATGCAAATTAGAAATGTCCGGTCTCATGGTGTAATGGTTAGCATCCTGGACTTTTAATCCTGCGATCCGAGTTCAAATCCCTGTGGGACCTGTTTATTATAGGAGCGACACTTTCAAGAACGTATTTGTGAAAGTGGGACAATGCAAATAATGTTCGGTCTCATGGTGTAATAGTTGGCACTCTGGAATTTGAATCCAGCGATCCGAGTTTAAATCTCTATGGGACATGTTTATTAATGCAGCGAAACTGTAAGAAACGGATTTGTAAAAGTGACACAACGCCAAAAAAAAAACGGTCTCATGGTGTAATGGTTAGCACTATGGACTTTAAATCCAGCGATCCGACTTCAAATCCAAATCTCGGTGGGACCTGTTTATTATAGGAGCGAAACTCTCAAAAACGTATTTGCGAAAGTGGGACAATGAGAAGTAACTGTTTAGTCTCATGGTGTAATGGTTAGCACTGTGGACTTTGAATCCAGCGATGGAAGTTCAAATCTCGGTGGCACTTCTTTATTATAGGAGTGAAACTGTCGAAAACTTTTTGTGTAAGTGGGACAATGCAAAAAAACTGTTCGGTCTCATGGTGTAATAGTTAGCACTCTGGACGCTGAGTCAGCGACCCGAGTTCAAAAATCGTTTGGACATATTCTTTACAAAGCGAAACTGTCACAAAACGTATACGTGAATTGTGTCAAAGGAGGTTCTTCTCTAGTTTCACGGTGTATTCGTTAGCACTGTAGTTTGAATCTTGCGATCCGAGTTGAAATCTCGGTGTGTCCGGTTTATTATAAAAGCGAAAATGTCACAAAACGTGTATATGAAAGTAGGGCAAGGTGACATGTTACTCTGTCCGCTGGTGTAATGGTTAGCTCTCTGTACTCTGGATCCATCTATTGGATCATAAATCGTAGTGTTTAATATTTATTATAAATACGAATATGCTAAAAATAAAGAAAGGATAAAGTGGGGGAACGCAACGCATGGTTTGGTTACGTGGTGTTTAGTTTATCACTCCGCACTCGGAATCCAGCGATTTGAGTGTAAATCCTGGGTAGGCAAGAAACGAAACTTCGACATAACTTTAATGTGATATTGGCAGAGTTCCCTCTATTGGCTATTCTTATGGTTAGCTCTCCGTAGTCTGAATCCAACAATTTGATATGAATCCACTGATTTCATATCTAGGTCGACCTGTTATAATGCGCAATGAAGGGAAATCTGTAATAAAGCTTGATTACGTAATTGTTAGTATGCTATCTGGCAAGTTTAGAGAACACGCGTTTTTAAATTCATATATTTTTTTATCTTCAGAATTTGGGACTAAATCCTCTACGAACCTTTTAAAAGGTATTGGATTATTTTTTTCTCTCGATGAGAAATGACGATTTGCATTTTATTGAATCGATTTTATTCAACAGATCTGGTGGGTGGAAAATTTCACCTTAAAATTCTCACAGGACTGTAATTGATAAATTAAAATTTTTAAGGCAGTAGCAAACCAGACACGAACTTCAAGTGCACTTCGGGTACAGTTCCGCATGGCATATACTGACTCACAATCTACAACCCCGAGAGTTGAATTGCTGGTATACTTGCGACATGGTAAGTACTAAAATAATTCCTGTCGGCGACTGATGCGCAGTAGGATATTAAGGGTGCGAATATTGAGGGAGGTTCCTCCTGCTAGCACTTGTAATGGAGGGCGACTACGAGAAGCGAGAACAAAGACGCCAAACTTCTAATACAGAAGTAAAAAAACAAATACACCGAAGCCTAATTTTGTTGATATTTCATGAAAGCGGCGTTGATGAACTGAACATATTTTTTTAAAATCTCAATGTTTCTTTCTCCCACAAAAAAGTCATTTAATATGGAATTAGTCACATTACTAACTGAAAATTGAAGACGAGTTCTGAATAGTATTGACATAATATTCTGAATGTTTTCTAAACATGTTATTTTATTAAATAAATACGCTCAGAACAAAACACTTGTACTAGAATAGGGTACCAGTATTATTGTAAGTAATTAAACAATACTTAAAATAAAATACAGATTGCCTGTAATATAAAAAAAAGTGTTAATTGTCTCTATTCTCCGTTAGTGATGCAGTTGTCATTACTGACAAGTTTTTTTTAAGGATACCACTTGCAACCTTCATGTTTTTATAATAATGGTGATGAATAGGAGGCATAAACTACAAGTGACCTATTACATCATCCTCCTTTTTTGCCATGGGGTTCGGTCTTGATGTGCTATAAAGAAGATCGTGTGTGACATTGGGTAGACATTCTACATGACATGTTTCGATTTTCCTTTGGATCTTAATTAGTTTGCGTGGTAAGAATGCAATTTTATATTTGATAGCAAATGGTTCAGCCTTCTCAATCCGGATCCATCTCATTGTGAGCCAGTTAACTGGTTCATCTTCGACAGTTCTTTCTCCCTTGGGTATATATTTTCCTCCGTTTTCTGTCGAATGGAAGTCTTTATGGTTTATTTCTGTGAGAAAATACTTGTTTGTTTTCCTGCAGCCAAGAACGATATCATACCAATCCTTCAGAAAGAAGATGTGGCATCTAGATTTTTTTTTCAATAAAGAAAACGGAATTATTCAGAAGATAACTGTGTCTTGATACAATGAACTTAATGTCAATAGTTATAGGTTTATCACTGATTTTGGAGATATTTCATATCAGAGAGAACAACTTTAATGTGGTTTTTACTGCCACATGAGTCAGAGTACATGACTTTATGTTTGGCAATATTGCTATTTCTTGATTGACATAAAAAGTAAACATAAGAAATACCACATACACAAACACGTTAAAGTTGAAGGAAAAACAAAACGAAACAGTTCAGTTAAAATCAGTTCGGTTAAACATCGGCTGTCATGGAGCTAAGAAGTTAATCACACAGGACACCGAAACAACTAACTTGTTCATTTGTCAGAGCAGTAAGGAAATTCTAGCGTCAAACCATTTAAATGTGGAGTTCGTTGTTTTGGTCACTGACAAATAGTTACTTGTGGAACACAAGCACCATGCACCGCTGGTGCGTGTTATTATTCACAATTTTAAAAAAAGTTGGAGTTGATCGGATTGGCTTCTAAACGCCTCGAATGATTCCTTTTTAAAAGACTCTTAAACTAAATGTTCTTGATTTTATAATTTCGTAAGTGCGGATATTCCATCCTTGTCGGCAATTCCGTTGATGTAGGAGCGCTTCTAGAGTGCAATAGGGGATATGCAAAATGCCGCCATGGAAGGCGCGTTCTCCTTCCTCTCAGACTGCCTCGAATTATCGCGGGGGTGTCCAGCCGCACGTGGCTCAGTGCGTTCAGCAGTCCCAACGAATGAGATTCACGAACTTTGCTCCAGGATAGAGCTTTTTGAGTTGTTGCCTCGTTTTCTTTTTTATCCGCCCCCATACACGCTTAGACTCAGACGTGTACACACACACATGTCCTTACTCCGGGTTCTTTGCGGGGTGGATGACTAACCGTTGGTGCTCAAATGCATCGAGCGTTTAAATGTTAAATCTCACAGGACAATTTCATATAGGGAATGATCAAAGCATATCTGACGAGTTTTACAGTTTGAATGGTGCAAAGACTTAAGAATGTAAAAGGTTTGGGAGGCGAATGCTACAGTTTCGAGTGCCGCGTGATGAATATGTTTTCATCACACGATAGTGGCTTCTTTTATCAACTCAAATCAACATCATCCATATTGATTCATCTATCATCATGACTCACCTCTCATTGATTGAGTGATTTGCCACAGTTCCCATATGTAGATCGGATGTTATCGCAAGGAGGCGGTGGAGTTCCTCCTAGAACAAGAGATTGCGAGCCCACCTACACGTCGGCGTTTGGGGACTGGGTTCTCCTTCAAGTGTCTCCGCCAGCGGGACGCTGCCCCAGCCGTGACTTGCTCTAATTCCCCGACAAGATCTAATCTCCCAACATGCCCGGTAGAGAAGTGGACGTGTGAAAAAGGGGAGAGAAGGGGACAAGGATGAGGAACAACTCCGGCATTCACCTGGCATTGATCATAGAAAGCACGGGAAAGTACTGATCAGAGGCTTCAGATTACCTTCAACTAGCGAACGAATTCCCCTTTTGATCAAATGTGCAAAAATCCATCAAGTGGAAGACAAGAGCAAACCACCTCGGTAATAACCGGCCCAGGGGCAGGGCGGGCATTACGGTGCAATCCTCATTCACCTACACTAGTAGGCCAATAATCGCAGTCATCATCGTCACGTGATAAGAATTAATTATTTTACCATGCCATTGTAATATTTGTACTTCTTAAAATCTTGGGATTGTGATGAGGCCGCAACACGTGTCTAAGAGGCTTTTCGTGCGCGTTTTGGCCAGCCCTGAATGAATGCACGCGTTTGGCGCGAGAGGCACTTCCTCCGCCTCCTGCGTTCCGGCAGCACCTCCGCTTCCTGCGTCCGGCGGCCGCCTAGAGAGACGGACGGACGGGCGGACGGACGGTGGCGCTTATCTCGGTCGCAGCCACCGCCGCCGCGTCGCTGGGGTTTCACCCGCGGGGCGCGTCCGCCCTCCCTGCTGCGCTGCGCCTCTCCTCGCGCCTCTCCCTCCCGCTCTTCGACTGTTCCTCGTCCGCCGCTCAGCCGCCGCTTCCGCGGCTCTTCCCCGCGGAGACGCCCGTCGCGCTCCAGTTCCGCGCATCCGCCCGCGCCTTCACTTGCGCCCACCCCGCGCGCGCCACTCGCCTTTTTGTAGGGGCCTTAGGAGTGGAGTGCGCTCTTGAACATAGATCACAGATAGCTAACGCCATCCTCAGAGGGCCTTGGAGCCTTCCTGAGGCAAACGGGGGCGTTGAGGCAGCACCTACGCTATTAGGACAGAATTAGTTTTAAAATATTTATTTGCTTTATTATTAAAAAAGCATTATAAAATATGGCTCACAAATATTGCTCGCGTGAGCGGACCACATCGACAGTTTTTTCTTCCTGCAAGCTGCAGCGGTCGGGGCGAATTTACGTGACAGACCGCGAGACAGCATTGTAATTTTGTAATTTTTAATTTACCACAATTTTATTTCTTATTTATTTTGTGTTATTAAAAAACATAATTTTATTGTGCATACGGTTGTCGTTTTATTGATTTCAACTTTATGATTTTAACAGATAAATTAGGAACAGATAATTGTTTCTTTATTCTTCTACAGAGAGCGGTTATCCTTTGGAATAGCTTCTTAAATGTCCGAGAGATATCGTGTCTCAAGCCCAGTTATCGTTTCGGTCGTAACACTTTTCTTAAGGCAAAATATGACCTAACTCTGCCCACGAAGGTCCACGTTATCGTTAACGAAGGAATTTTAAGGGAAGATTTTAAGGGAAGAAAGACAAAACAAAGTAAATGGAGGTAATTGACCGACACAAACACATTGTTTTTTACCTCTAGTGTGTATGGCATTGTAGCGATATCTACTAATTTCATTTGCGAGAACTGTTTTAGAAATTTCAGCTATGTTTGGGCTCCTGTGTTTTGAAGTGTGACACTATCCCAACCCCTCTTCCCTGGTCCTAGTTCGGCTCATTCGACCCCGCTGTTCCACCTTCTCTACCGGCACACGCAGCCTCCTCGCCTTTTCTGAGATGTAAGGAAAGCGGTTGCAAACTTCAACATCGTACAACAACCGAACATTACTACAAGTAGGAGCATGTACAGCAATCAATGGCACTAACTGTAAGATGGCAATACATTATTGAATGGTGATTAATTCTTAGTGTCAGTGGCATATGATTCGTACTAGACCGATTATTTATTTGCTAACTTGAATTGATCTGAGAATGTTTTGGAGAAATCAGTGAGAAAGTGGTTTGGCGTCTGCTACCCTTCATGGCAATTCCTGCTTGAATCTGCGCCTCTGTTGCTCTTTCACTTCTCTCCTACGTCGCGATTTCTTGTCTTTTTAGAGCGATGTGAGGTACAGTTGCAAACTTCAACAATGTTCAGAACTAACAGAAGTCAAATAGTTTAAATAAAGAGAACAGGTCTAATAGCAATGCGCAGTGCGCGTCCCTTGATTAACGTATTGGTCAGACCACACACCCTTCAGAGAGATTTTCCTTCAGCGTGTGCATTGTCTTTTCTCCCTTCTCATGCCGACATCTCTCTCTCTCTCTCTCTCTCTCTCTCTCTCTCTCTCTCTCTCTCTCACACACACACACATAGAGCTGGCGAGAGACTGTGTGTACCGCACGCACACTCCTGGTGCCAGGGCCACCTAGGGCCAGGTCCTTGGTCATGTTGCGGAGCGACAGACGCTCCCCGCGAACTGTGTGGGACACCTGCATTCCTGCTTCGCCCGCGGGAGGAGCACTACCGAGGTCAACATGCCGTAGCGACCAGGTACCATGTACTCAGCAATACCGTATACCCATTTAAGTGTGTCCAGCCGTGCTCTAAGTTTCCAAGCAGTCTCCTCCATGCAAGAGTGTGTGTGTAAGGTAAGGTAGAGGATACGTCGAGGAAGAGACTGCGCAGACTATAGTACTTCCTCGGTACTCGCTTGGTACTGAAAGGAGAAACCACGGAAAATTATCGATCAGAGCAGCCGGCAGATAGAATTATCCACTAGACAGCGGCTGAATTCGACCTAGCTGGTGTCGAAATTTAGCCACCGTCGGGATACGAACCTAGGACCTCGCGGTCAGAATCGTTGCGCTCTCAGATAAACTCAGACGGTCAAAATGATGGAGCAGGCCTTGGCTTTACTCAAGCTTACGATCCCTAATACAAAGAGCAACAAATTATTAAGTTAAATGATTAATAACTTCTAAGATACAATGCATGTAATTAAAGAACTCTTCACTGAACTGCTCGACGATATTTAGCTTGTTTAAGTTTTAATAATCTCCGTAATTTTGAAAAATTTACCTATGTTGCATTACTTAACAAATTCTAACCACCTTCTAAATTTATGGACTTTGTGAGGAAGACATTCTGAAATTGATGCAGACAAACTAACAAATAATTCTCCCACCCCCTTACGTCTTACGAACTCGACTTACAGGACTAGCGGCCTCGGTACGTTTTGCGCGACGTGTTAAGAAAAAGTTGCCTCTGGAACATTGTTCAGCACTAATGGAGGTTAAATGCATCAAAATAGCAGGGTGAATTACAAGATGGATGCTATTAGATTATTAAATCCCCATTTACTGTTTACTCCTTTAAAACTTGCTACGTGGTTTACCCATGAAAGCTATTAATGAGTCAACTCGACTACTTAGAAATGTATTTAGCGTTCTCAAAGCGTGAAAACATTTATTTCGACTTTTTCTTGCCTGACTTCCACTCTTTCTCTTTATTTACAACCTTCATCCACTTTATTGTGCTAATAATTACATTGATGTACGTATCGACTACAACATTTGATTACGTCTGATTCTAAACATCAACATAAGGCAGGCATCTCGGTACTAAGAAAAGCAAAATATTGAAGAGCCCATGCCGAGAGGGAAGATTAGATGAGAACGACACGCGTTGGGTGAGTCCTTTGTCTAAACCCCACTCCTTGTCTAAATTCCGGAGCTCAGCACACTAGGAGCACAACTATCTCCTCCAGCTTGTTCAAAGAGGCTCTATTATCCCAGCCCGACTACTCGTATAAGGCGAATCCAGTGTTGCTCAGCCTGCGTCATGCGGGGTTTTTCTTTTTTTTCTGCGACATCTATTTATTCAGCAAACACATAAAACGACCTTCATTACAAATTAATCATATGCTAATATTTTAAAATGAATAATTATGGACAAACAGTAAATTAAACAATCTTAGTCTTATAAAAAGTGGATTGCCAGCAGAAGTATAAGCCAATAAAACGAAAGTACTAGATCTCAAAGAATGTGTTTTACAATTTCCTGTTCACAAACATTTTCGTAGAACGGGTTAATAACAAAAGACTGTCTTTTTAAAAAATTAATCAAAATTTAATTTTTATTTTAAAAACATCACTCATCGCAGAGAAATTGCAAAGAAAACTAGGCGACTTCTCACTCTTCAATCACTCCGTTCCTGTCGCCTTGGGACATTAAGCGAACGATGCAATTAGCCTCGCCTGCTTCTCTTTCTCTGGGTAAGAGATGGAAACCGACGCATATTCTACGCGCACGCATCCTTTAATTGCGCGTAACTGAGCGGCACCGTGAGAAATCTCGCCAATGACGGGATGCGTAATCACTCCAGGTGGCTGTTACCACCGCACGCCCGACGGCAGAACCGGAATGGACGCCCGGCGACAGAACCGCACGCCCGGCGACAGAACCGTTGTCGAAATCGGCAAACGAAACAAACGCTTTCAGATAAATGAAGTCTCGGATATTCTAATATCGGATATTCTAAAGATACAGATGGCTCACAACTTTATAAGTTCCCAGAATGCAGAGGTAGATCCGAACTGTGAGGGGGGAGCGCACGTGTTTCCCATCTGACCCTACATTTTCAATTCGAATAATCAAATGAATTATTAATACTTACATAAAATGTATATTTTATTCACAGAACCCAATGTTCTCCGAAACAGTGTATACTCTCAAGAAGTGCCCATGATCGTTTGTACCTAAAACAACGAAATCCGCTGCAGTTGTATTGCAACTCACCAAACGTCGCTGTCCGTTGGCTTATCTCCTGAGGTAATTTAAATAATATCACATTAAGTTGAAGGACAACGCAAACAACATGGTTCATAAAACCATACAACCAGAATCAATCGGCGAATGTTACGCTTCCGCAGAATTCTTATTCATTACATTAGAATTATCGATTAACTTGTTACTTGCACAAGCTTTCACCACACTACCATCCTCAGGGCGTTACTAATCGTGTTTTAAATCATAATTTCGCATTAATATTAAACCGGCGTACAGACCGGTGAGCATTTTGTATTGTTATGCAAGCATATTTGGCGAGCATTTTGTACTGTTTTCTGTGTTTTCGATGTATTACTCAGCAACATAATCTTACAATATGAATAAAAAGAAAGTGGGATGAATGTGTGACAATACTCCTCATTCCTAGTCAACAAAAAGCTCCTCCCCGGCGGGGAATCGAGCCCCGGTCTCCCGCGTGACAGGCGGGGATACTGACCACTATACTACCGAGGACTGTGTTACCAAGATTTTCCATTATATTTTTCAAATACATACTGTTACAAATTCTCCGACTTTACAAAACCTTTTGTATGCAATGAAAATGTTAGAAACAACATTTCAGTGATCTATGTTTCTCATGAAGTCAAAGAGGGTCATCGATATATTTAGGCTTCTTCCTTAAATCCACATACAGAGCCTGGAATTGCATTTTTCTGCCGGGCCATCGTAACTAAGGTCTTTCTCTTCATGCGTATCGGACTCGAGATACCAAGAGATTTTTCTTTGATATACTTAACTTCCGCAACATGCTACCTTTCGCAAAATCCCTCGACATTCCACGAATTACGATCCGCCCCGTCACCAAAAAAAACTCCCCGGCGGGGAATCGAACCCCGGTCTCCCGCGTGACAGGCGGGGATACTGACCACTATACTACCGAGGACCACAGTATATTTCTTCCATATATTGTACTAAATATAGAGTAGGGAAACATTTGAGCAGGATGTAACAGAAAAATGAAGATAACCCACTCTTATAAAATATAACTGCACCGAACCGAATATTATTAATTCTAATAGCCTTGTTAGTGGGTCAAGGCAGGCTTGCATTCCTCCCCTTGGAACGTCCTCATTGCTTCGTAAATCGATCAATCGAATAATTCAATCTTGGCTTTCCATTCTGTTTCCTTGCCTCCTTCCTATTCGTATATTTTATGAAAATTCCGAGATAAATTATTTTTTACCTGCAAAGGAAAATTTGATTTTCAGAACACTCAATAGCCACAAGTTAGAAAGCCATTCGAATGATTTTTAAAAGCTTTCTTAAAACTTTATTAACCAAAAAGATCAGCTAATACCGTTGCCCTGTGGCGCAACGGATAACGCGTCTGACTACGGATCAGAAGATTCCAGTTCGAATCCTGGCAGGGTCTCTGGTCGTTTTAGTCTACATCAGTATCCCTTATTCCTGAATGAATCTGAAAAACTTAAAAACACTTCCAAGAAAACAAACCACAAAAAAGGGATTTTCTCAGCGAAATATGTATGTTACTTTCCGGTGAGGGAAAGAATTACCTTATTCTAGCAAATGTTCTAGCGTAAGAGTTGTGCCGGCATTTTTAAACCAAATACATCAATATCAATACAATTTTACCAAATTCATTATTTAAACATACATTTAGTTCTTGAATGAAAAAAACAATAACTAAAACGAATTAGGGCCACTGAAAATGAATTTTGCTGTTTTGTTTTTATGGAAGGTAATATTACAAAACTTAGAAAACCAATTTAGCAGCAAAAGACGGATAATTCCACACTATTCGAAAAAATATTAATTTTTTAAACAATTCCAGTTTCCAAAGAAAGCTAAACCGGTCACCGAAATCACAAAGCTTCATTGATAATTGCACATTGAAATCATGGAATTACATTGTACTTCGAGAACCCAACCACGGGCGATCCTAGACATGGCCACAGATATAAAGTTGTAGAACTAGATTGGCAATGGTGCCCCTAAAAGTTGTATCAAACGGGAGAAGATAAAATGGCGGCGAGCGCAACTTTAGCCTTCACTTACTATGGTAGCAATGCCTGTGGAGTCTTATAGTACTTAAAGTATGTTATTTCCTTAATCTTAATTTGTTTACCAACCGCAATAATTTTTTCCACAATATGAAAAGATTAGTAAATTAACAATTTTTACTGTAATAATTAGTGTAAATTTCTCTTCAATAGCAGGAAAATT
>BOPP01000033.1:8113010-8207434 GCA_017312745.1 Gryllus bimaculatus | reverse complement strand
CGAACTTGCTCCCTCCTAAGGAATTGATGTTGCTTCGAGTCGTAAAGTGGTAGATAGTGCATCTAATTTTGGTCATTCATCTACTGAATGCTTTAAGTAAGTAAACTAGCTCCAATGAAGTAGTTTCTGCAGCGCTCTAGAAATATTTCGAGTGTCATCCGTTAAAGGACAATTGAAATGCTTCAAATTATACCCCTGCATCAGACAGTGGTTCACTTTGTTAAGATTATTATTCTTAACTCTAAATAGAAGTATGGGAATACAGTCCTTCTGCCTTCCAATTATGTACAACCCGTCAGAACAAGATGATAGTCGGCGTCAGGTCCATGTTTTTGGCAACAGTGCTACCCTAGCCTCCAGGGCAGGTATTGCCAAACCCTGTGTACCGGTGATCTCTGAAATCAGTGGTAGAGATATCGAACACGTGACAATAAATTTTCTCAGGGCCATATGAATATCGCTTCCATAAACTACTATCTACCCTTTTTATGAGGAAGTTACACTCCTCGAATAAGTACACTGGTGTACCAAAATTTTCCTCCCCGGCGGGGAATCGAACCCCGGTCTCCCGCGTGACAGGCGGGGATACTGACCACTATACTACCGAGGACTTACTTCTATAATTTCCAATATAACAGTATAGTATAATCGTTTAAAAATTAAATATTGTCACATTTTTTTCAAGTTTGAGGTTTCCTAATCATAGAATAGAAATCTGTCTTTAAGAATATTACTGTAGAGTAATACAGACCCATATGCAAACTTTCGTTGAAAAAATGGAGCTGTTTTTGAGAAAATATTGTTTGAACATTTCTGAAAATGCGGAATTTTGAGATAATTGTCACAGACACCTTGTAAGTTTTCGAAAAGCTTCATTCACAAAAACCGATAGTGTAAACTTGTGAGAGATATTTTAAAAAAATACATTTATGTCACATGTGCAATTAGCACTATCCCTACAAAACATTTTAAAAATACATTGGAAGCCGTTTTTGATAAAAGTTTCTTTTTAATTTTTTAAAAAATTGTTCTGTTTTTTTTTTGGTTCTTAATTTTTTTAATATTGCTGATGTTTTACTCAAAATTACTCGAAAACTACTTTTACTGTGCAAAAAGTGCACATGTCCTCATTGAAAGTTATAATTTGGAAGAACATATTTTATTTAGAGGTAAAATCTTTAGCTGCAATACTATAGTTGTAGGAAGGATGGTAGTATGGTTGAAATTAGTAAAAAAAAAAAAAAAAAAAATGAATTTTTGCAATTTTCAATACCAAACTGTCTCTACACTGCGTAGCAGTACGGGAATAAACAAAAACAACAACATTGTATTAGAAGTTATTGCAACATCTGTCTTTGAACAACAGATTGCATCCAGAAATGAAATTTATATAATCAATATTATAGTTAAAGGATGACGTCAAAAACATTCCTTCAAATAAATCAAGGAACATGAATTTTGAAGAAAATCATATGAACTGTTGAGGCGCAAGCGTTGACCATACAGTATTTTTGACTTTAATCGGGTTTATGTATTATGCTCTGAATATTCTCGCTTCCCGTCCACTTGCCACGTAGTAGTATGTAGGCCTAAAGTTAGATCCATCACTGACTGCAACTTTTTAAATTAATTTTTCATTACTTTTACCGAATCGAAAATTATTAACTTGTTAAACACTGCAACAACACGAAAATTAACATTGAAAATAATATTGTGGAATAATTATTTATTAAATCAAAAGAAGTGATAATTTAATTGATTTATTTTTCAAATGAAATCATTGGAAACCAAAATACACCGAGTATACGAAGACCGATTAATTGATGTTTCGCCCTTTACAAAGTGGTTCCATGGTGTAATGGTTAGCACTCTGGACTCTGAATCCAGCGATCCGAGTTCAAATCTCGGTGGGACCTAAATTTTAATTAGGCTAGGCGCTTCCAAACAATTAATAATTTGCATTTTCCGCTGATATAATAGTGTTTTATGTATTGGTTCAAATAGTTAATAGTATTCAAAGCAACATTAGATGTAAGCACAGTGAGTTTAAAGATGCCCCTTAAATTCCAGAATTGAAATTTATTGAGTACAAGTTATTGAATTTTCTTCATTTATTTTCTTATTCGTGGATTTTAGAAAGGTGTCCCTTTTTTAAAATTTCTTGTGTGTAATATTGAAATTCTATAGAACAATTTTAATATTAATAGAATATTGAATGATATTAGCTTAATGGCACCAAATTTCACAGATAATTTCAGTGACTCGGCCGCGAGAATGTTTCATTGAAGAAATTAGTAGATGCAAAGTGAAAGATAAAAATATTAAAAGTTCTTATCTTACAAATTTTAGTGTAAGCAATATAGAAGTTTGTACTCGCTCTCGTTGTATTACAACGTGGGGGTATAGCTCAGTGGTAGAGCATTCGACTGCAGATCGAGAGGTCCCCGGTTCAAACCCGGGTGCCCCCTAGCGCAACTTTTTGAAAATATAATGCTACGGTAGTATAAACTTAATAAAAATTAAATGCAATTAATAACACATCAGGATTTATATTTGGTTTGGCATACCAAAATAACATGACATCGTATCTTGATAGATAATCAAAATATAAACCTTTATGGTAGTCAGAAGAGCATTGTCGATCGATGAAGTTCGTAAGGTCTTTAAAAGTTAATAATGTTAATTTCAAGTCTGAATATCATTAAATGTTACTCCGATATACTTATATATTTTTAAGTTGCAAATTGCAGGCAAATTGAAGTAACATACTTGTGAAATGAAACTTAAGTTTGGTAACTAATTCAACATGTTACATGTTTGCAATTTAAGTTTTACTTTCTGTAAACCAACAGTATCGTATATAATAATAACAAAAAAAGCACGCCCGCACAGGGACTCGAACCCTGGACCCTTAGGTTAAAAGCCTAATGCTCTACCGACTGAGCTATCCGGGCTTTCTTTTTGTAGAAAATGCGTTTTCATATCCCGGAAAATATGAAATTTAATCTCCGTGAAAAGTTGAATAAGTCATATCCCTTTGCAAATTATAAACATTGTTGGCAGGTTACGCTTTAACTTTACTTCCTGTGATATAGGCACCCTTCTACTGAAAACAAAATTTCCCCAGGTGAGGCTCGAACTCACAACCCCGGCATGTCTCAGATACTGTCCTATAAGTACCGTGCGCTAACCAATTGCGCCACTGGGGAGCACGATGTCTCATCCTACAACATAGGTCCTTCTGAATATGTAATTCTATTTTTTTTAAACTTCTTCAGCATTAGTTCCTTCCGATATAAAGAGAATTCTTCGTCCATTAAAATTGAGAAGAATTGTGACATAATATTAAATTTTTAATGTGCTTCTTGCATTTCTTACTTTCAGGCAAAACGGTCACATTGCATTTACATATTTATTGTTTCCAGAAAATGTTTAAGACATCAAATCAAAGGTGTTCCACATTCTGGGAGCCGATAATATACGAAATATATTTTTTTCCGATAATCTCATCTAACCCTATTTTTGAGTTCTTGTAAAAGTCTGTAAGAGCGTTTTGTAATATAATCTCGCAGCTTGTTGCTTATTCTGTAAGGAAATCTCAATATTTGCGCTGTCGATAGCAGCAAGTCGTCCGGCAAACCACGTGCCGTGGAGTAAATACGTCGGACTGCCGCTTAATCTTATCCTGGAGCGCAAACAGTCGCAGCGCAGGAAGCGCTTCAAGATACACCGCGCGTGCGCAGCGGCCTCCTTCTTTTTTTTCATTATTTTTTATTATTTTTTTATATTTTTATTGTTCGTCTACTCTCACCTTGCTCAACTTGTGATAAGAAGAATCACTGAGAACAGTAGAACCAATGATGCTGTGTTTCCGCGTGCGGATAAGATAATGTACTAAAATACATCTTGGGATCCCAAGCTACGAATATGTTGTAAACACGGAAACATAAACAGAGAATAACCTTAGAATTTGAGCAATCTCTCGAATGATGAAATTGATTTTTTTTGGAATGGTTTTCCCGCAATGACGGTGCTTATCATCTCGTGGCAGAGTTTATTTTTTAAATTTTAAATCCAGATTCAACTCATATTGTATCAAAATTGGTAAGATAAATGTAGAGTATTGAGAATATAAATGAAACAAACGAATGCTCAATGGCGCGATAAAAAGTAAATTTACAGAATCCTAAAGAATAAGATGTATGGATAAGGCACATTTAAATCAAATGAAAAAGTCAAAAAAAAAAAAATTAATAAATACATAAAAAATATTACGAAAAATACATAAAACGAAATAAAGCAGTGGATGGAATTTGTCATTGATAAGCAGCAGAAAAGTAAGATGTACATGAACTTCATACTTACATGTCGACATTTCGCTTAAAAAAACCTTCGATAAGTTTCAATTTCAGAATTACTACGTTCCGATTAATGTGGTGGCAGTTTCAATACTTCAATTTCAAGTGTGAAACTCAATCTTTGAGATTTTATGTGAGTGACTGATGTTCACTTGTATGAGACGCACACAGCTTACAACTCGCGGTGGTGCTCTTTGCTTCTTTACTTCTTCTTTCTTACTCTTACCTCGTAAGAAGAGAAAGAATTCTAATCTTTTCCCGGACTATGGCCAATTTTCGGCAGATAAACCTTTTTCCTACATGTACTAATAGAACCGGACAGATGTCAAATTCTCTCTTTCTCTACCTTTCTTCTCCGTCTCTCTCTCTCTCTCTCTCTCTCTCTCTCTCTCTCTCTCTCTCTCTCTCTCTCTCTTTCTCTCTCTCGGTCGGCTACTCTGATCGAAAGTTTTCCATAATTTCTTTGGTTAATACCAGGCGAATGCCGGGGCAATACCCCCAATAAACGGGCCACAGACGGGCGCGAGATCCTTCCTTCCTCTTCCTTGTCCAATCCTACCCCTTACACACAATGACACTGAGATGCACTACACTGTCACCCAAGCCGGGAGACCGCTGGGGAGCTTAGAGCTTGCCCCGGCTGGGGCGGTGCCCCTCTGGCGAGATACCTGGCTCGGGAAAACCCACTAGCCGCCGGTACGGGAAAATCCCGCTAGCCGTCGGGCGGGACAAATCTGCATCGCCTCTGGGGACTAACGCTCTTAGTAGTTACCGCAATCACTAGTAATCAATCATGGGGGGGAAGAGGTGCTTCGAGGGAAGAATTCCTGCTCTTGCGAAACGGCCTGGCGCAGGGCTCGCCGCGTCGCAGCAGCGGCAGCGCCGACTTTTGTCAACAGCCCCCGCGCGCAGGAAGAGGCTAGGCCGCGCGTGTTTGCAGGCGGTTACCGCGCCGCGCTATCGCCCTATTACACGCGGTATTTGCTCGTGATAGACGGCCGCTTCCTCGTAATAGCAGTTAGGTAACAGGTGCGCGAGGACGTCCCGCCGCAGACGCCACGTGGGGCCCGCCAGCTGCGCGCAATCAGGTGATTCTCCACTCGTTAGAAGTTTGCGAATTAATTGTAAAAAGTGTTAGAACAGAGGGTACACTTGTGAAATGTTAAAAAATTCAAAATGACACGTCATTGAATTAAAGTATGTTTGTACAATGCAATTTGCCAATTCATGTGCCAATTATCACAGTTATCTATAACCTATAAGATCTTATATTTCGGTTCATTTTTAAAAAATGTAGTGCCCCGACGTAACGGATTTTGCTCCTTGTGTGAAGAAAATTTCTTTAACAGATCATTATAATTCCTCGAAAGCAAGTAAAAAGGTTCTCCCCGGCGGGGAATCGAACCCCGGTCTCCCGCGTGACAGGCGGGGATACTGACCACTATACTACCGAGGACCACGTCAGACCACACAAAAATGTTTTGGCAGGGCAGACGGAGATACACACCACTATACTATCGAGGTTAACGTGTACCAAATGTCACCTGGTCTAATGTAAGTCATATTAGCTTATTCGACATTACATTTCAATCGGAGAAAACAAAATTATTCCATGCCAATCCGGTGGCACGATAAGGCAGTATTGATGTAGCGAAAAAAATAGAAGTCAGAACATTACGATTCGAAATAATTTGCCGGTTTTAACGGTGGGAAACTGTTCTTAAAATATAAATTCAACGTTCAATACATAAAAGTTCGTTGTCCGCAAAATCAGTGACGTCTGGAGAGAGTCCTTCAATTACTAAAATTTTAAAAAAATTATCAATGTCCGGAACTTAGAACATTTTTGCTGGCTCTTCAAAATTTGAATCTCCTGAACATCCAAGATTTTTGTTTTCTCCGTTCCATTAGACATTTATACAACAACTCGGAACAAAATTTATATTCTCGGCTTCTGGGCTACTTCTTCACGTATTAGACAAATGGATAAACACTGGTGGTGAATCTTCTACCCTACAGAAGACACGGCGTGAAAACTGGATGATTATGATTCCTGATGCTCTACAGATACAGGTAGGCCCACAAATTGCACAACTTTACAAGTTCCCGAAATTTAGAGGAACGTAGATCCAAAATGTGAGAGTAAGCGCATACTTCCCATGTGATCCATCATTTTCAATTTGAATAATCAAAGGAATTATTAACACTAACTAAAATGTACATTTATGCCCTGAATCCCATGTTCCCGCAACAGTGTATACACACAAGAAGTGCTCACGCTCGTTTGTACAATCAACAATTAAACCATTTGCAGCTTTATGGACACTCACCAAATGTTGTTATCCGTTGGCCTCTCTCCAGAGGTAATTTTAAATAAGAGCACTAAACAAGGTTCAAACACAAAGCAATTACATTAGAATTACCGCACAACTTGTTGCGTTGCCTTTCCCAAGGTTTCCCCAAACTTCCAATATCCTGACGACGCATTGGGTTTTAAATCAGAATTTCTCATTAATATTTAATAGGCCTTCATATCGGTGAGCATTTTGTATTGTCTGCCAATCATTGAACACGTCTGCAGATTTTTGGTGTAATACATTAGCCACATAATCGTACAATGTGAATAATTTGTTTCAGGAAGAACGCGAAATGAAAGTATAACAATATCCGTCATTCCCTAGACAACAAAAAGCACCTCCCCGGCGGGGAATCGAACCCCGGTCTCCCGCGTGACAGGGGGATACTGACCACTATACTACCGAGGACTTACATGTCTGTTATATGTTTATAGTATACATTATATTGGGAAAATTTTGGGCCTATGCAACAGGAAAATGAAAATATAACATACTTATATACATTACTGAATCGAAACGAATATTACTAAGTAATTGTTTGTAACAGTCTTGTTGGTGTTTCAAAACAGGCTTGAATTCCTGCCGTTGAAATATCCTCATTACTTCGGAATTCGAGAATTTGAATTCAATTTTGGCGGTTCCACTGTTTCTACTTCTTCCTATCTGCATATTACATGAAAATCGAGAAAAGTTCGGGGTAAATTAATTTTTACCTGCAAAGAAAAATTTGATTTTCAAAACACTCAATAAACAGAAGTTAGAAAGCATTTTGAAGGACTTTTAAAAGCTTTTTATAATTTCATTAAGCAAAAAGGTTAGCGAACAAATATCAGGCCCTGTGGCGCAACGGATAACGCGTCTGACTACGGATCAGAAGATTCCAGGTTCGAATCCTGGCAGGGTCGCTGTGTGTTTTATTCTACAAGAGAATCTCTTAGTCTTTAATTAATCGGAAAAACGCAAATACTTCAGAAAAAACAAACAAGCCAGAATGAAAACGTTATTTCAGCGCCCTATGTACGATAATTTTCCATATGCGAAATATATTTTACTCGCAACTCTAGCCTCCAAATAAAGAAGAAACTTATATAAATGAAAAAGGCCAAATATTTGAAGGTGTTAAAGTTGTGATGGCTCTATTTTTAACCAAATAAATTTATAAATACAATTTTACACAAACGTGTACTTTCTTTAAACATATATTAGGTC
The DNA here is from genome assembly GCA_017312745.1 of Gryllus bimaculatus. NCBI lineage: Eukaryota > Metazoa > Arthropoda > Insecta > Orthoptera > Gryllidae > Gryllus > Gryllus bimaculatus. The sequence continues at coordinate 8,199,510 of BOPP01000033.1, read as the reverse complement.
ATTGTATGGAAAAAGTAGCTAAAACGAATTAGGCCACTCCAAAGGACTTCCTTCAAAAGCGTCGATTTGCATTAAATGATAGTATTTGTCACGTATATTTCGTAAGCATTTTCGTTCGTTAGTTGGTCGTTACATTAAAAAAATATATATATTGAACAATTATTACTACAACTCCTTTAAAACAAGTAAAACGTACATATTTGAATTCATTTTGTCGTCCTCACATGAATATTAGGATGTCTTTGGATTTCAAACTAAGTGGATAAATTGTCTCAGCCCTTGGAATTTAAAATAAAACAACAATTTGTTCAAATCAGGAATAGTTCATTAGAGAAAATAATTCATTAATTGGATGATTGGGAAAGCAGTTGTTAAAATATTGGATGTAACTGTTTTGTATCAGTAATAGGGCTAAGGATCATTTAAAAAGGAAAAAGAAGACAAACATGAAGTGAAAGGAAGCGTCGATTTATTACCAGAGTGTTCGCGAAACGAATACAAAACTGAGTTATCGTCTTCGAATCTGTATCCAATTTTCCTGTAGTGATATCATTATCTACATCTCTCACGAGCCAACAGAATTGACAAGAAAACTACCAATTTCTAAATATGATCATCGCACACGCTACTCAAGCATCGGTGCAACTCGCGTTGCATCCAGTTTTTGTACTCTTTAATTTTCCCAACACGAATTAACACGGAATAAAGCAGTTGAAGTAAACAAATCCTCTGTTGATGTTGCCTATGCATATCTGTTTATTTACAGTGCAAAACTGCAGAGTTCGTGCAACCAAATGAATTAATGATCAACAAAACAACACAGGAAAGTCGATAATACAAATAATTCTGCAGCGATACGCATTTAATGAAAGGCTCCAGGTTTCCCCACTTCTCATGCAAAAATGGAGTCTATGGAAAAGCAAACACCAAAAATCTACATAGGATAATTATTAGCGTTGACACACCATGTTCTTTCATTGATTGATAATATTTAATGAACAAATAAAAAATAATGAAATATTCGACTCAGTACAAAACGTTTATTCAGTACTACATACTTTGCTCTGACATTAAAGATATAACGAAATAACAATATGCAAAGTAAACTCGTGAATAGTTGTTATTGTTTTTTATTTATGCATAAAATTTATTTTAATATATGATTTTATTGAATATTTTGGGAGAATACTCCAACCTTTCATGTGATTTCAGGTAGCGGATATTTTTATGCCCACATGATGAATATTGAGAAATAATGTGTATGTATGCACGACAATATCGATTATTATTATTAGTTCAGTCTCATTTTCCCAAATTAGAAAATAAACACCGCACGCCATCAAATGAAATTCAGATTGGTGAAATATGTGTGAAATTATTAGTAATCTTTTTATTATAATTTTGTTGTCAAATCAAATAATATTCACGTTTTAATGTTTTTTTTCTTGTACTAGAAAACTGATGATTATGGCTAAGCCATTAAAAGCTGCTATTGTAATAAACAATATTGTTGGCAATGACGACTCATATAATTATTTTACATAATTCATTTCCTTTAGCGTTAGAAAAAGAACAAGTGGATGTTTAGAATATGAATCACGATTATTGCAAATGAGAGCAGGGGTTATCATTCGTCAGTGACAACAATACATTAAACGTTTTGGTATTCTTGGTATATTTATTCGACTTTGTTTTTATTTGATTTATTTTCGTATAATAGACAACGTAAAAACTGTATTGACGTACGGAGAGAAGTTAAATTTAGAGGTAGCATTCAGGACATTCGTAAAAAAATGAATTTATATATTTCAAAATCACTTTGATAGACATTAAGAAGGTAGAAGTAATCAATGACCTATGACTAATTGATTTATTACTGCTCCAATGGCAAAGAAACTAAATTATGTAATCATTAGGTTATGGTGAGCGATTCAGGCTACATAAATGATTACGAAGAGTTCACTTTACTGCTGTACTAGCCGCACATAACAAATATACAGATCAGTAAAGTATTAAACACATTGGTGAAGATAAGAACGATTATTAGTATTTCTTTTATCTTAGAAAAGGGTGTGATAAATTTTAGAACTCACACATAATAACAAATATTCATGTACAACATGGAAATGGAGCGCATCGGCTTAGTTATATGACTCTTGAACCAGCTTTTATCTTCTTCCATTGAATTTTCTCAATTAATGTACTGCCTAAATACAGAAAGCGTCAAGTCTTCATTAGTAATTTTTTCTTTTTTCGTTTACGCAAAGGCTTATATTTCAGCAAATAATATCGCATTCTTACGTTTGGCGAATAGTTTACAAATAATATGACTTATTTTTGAGTTAACATGTTATGAGCGTTTTGGACATTATGTTTTATTTATATATTCTCTAGGTTTTGGAATTCAGATCTTCGTTTTCTTCTTCTCATTCTTCTTCGAAAAAACTATTAACCTTAACATTTTGAAAACTTGCGAATCGCACCACGTACATCCTAAAGAAACTTGTATGCATTAAAACATGCCCGAGGCAGTCTTAGAACCATTTCTTGACCCCAGTTGTGACATTTGGAGAAAAATTCTTAAAAATGTAATTGAATTGTTAGGACGGGGCCAACGCGTAAAGTTACCATACAATTTATAAGAGATGCAATTCACAAATTATTTCCTTATACTTGAAGTCCTCTAATAATTTTTTACCAAACACGTTATGTCTTCAAAACAAGAATAGCATTGAAAAGAAACACGATACTTACCACGCAAGTATTATGAAGTATCGTCAGCAGGAAACCCGTTTTGGTCGCACAGAACAATTCAGTGAATGTCTGCGACTAATTGACTACCGACTGTATTAAATTAAAACTGGTACAGCACCTAAAAGAGATAAAAAATTGCATGTAAATTTTGAAAAAAAAAAAATGAATTGAAACTTTACCTTGTCTATTTCACTCGTGAATTAAAACCAATAGTGTTTAACTTTACTCACAAAATGCCCCAATCAGGACGTGTATTACAAAAATTTTATCGATTTTTTTATCCGATTTTTCTTACCGCTTCTTCCTACTAGCCAATCAAAAACCGTGACTGATCTATCTTACGAGGAAGTATACATCGATCGCTACGTTGATGTCCAGTAAACAGCGTATATACTATAACATAACCTCTTTGATTTTAACATAGCTTTTAGTTGTTTTCAATATTGGGCTCATTTTAAAACTCTGCTGGACATAATTTCACTCGTGAAATGGTCCTATTAAATACCACTCGTGCTTTGGAAATTCTCAGATAAATCCCCTTCTTGCTTCACGAGACGGGAATTTATCAACAATTTCTAAAGCACTCTACTAAATTTTCAAAGCATTTTCTGTTGAATCGGGGAATTGGATTTTAAGGTAAACTTCTCAGACAAGTAGTTTTGCTCAGTACTCTTCTAAAAACAAGTTATTTTCACAAGAAAAACTGTTTATTTTTCCGATAGCTAGGAAGTATGAAGTATTAAACAAGGTTTCAACTTGTTAAGAGCGCTGAGAAAAATATCAAAGCAAATAGTTTGGAAATACTTAGAACCACAATCCAATAAGACTTTGGAAATAAGTCAAATATAAAATAAGAAAATACTCTCGAGTAAAAATACGAGTCCAATAAAAACAGAAAAGAAGAAAGACAAAAACAGCAAATGCAGGAAAATAAAAAGAACAAAAACTTCAATCGCAGGACAAACACTCGTCACTGGTAGGTTTAAGGCCTCTATAAGGAAATGAAAAAAGGCAAAAAATAAATTGAGAATATAAGAGAAAACATTTGGCAGCAATTCGATAAGATATTAAAAAGAAGAAAAACTACAAAATTAATAAATAAATGAAAATAAAAAATAAAGACAACCGCACGGCCAACATTTGCCATAAGAAGGGTTAGATTGTGAGAAGTAGATCAAAAATTAAAACAAAATAAAAATAATATAAAAAAACAACATTATAAGACAGTAACGACACAATTGCAGGACGAAACGTCACCATTGGATCTCAAAAATCAGAACCGCAACAATGAAATAAGAAATGGAAAAGAAAAGCACAAACAAACAAAAGAGATTAATGGGACAAAACACCCCATCAAAAGCAGAGGACACCAAAGTAAATATTATACATAAAACAGAATTAAAAACAAAAACACGAGTGAATGGCGTGGTGCGTGAGGGGGAGGGGCGGGGGCGCGTGGCGGTGCGTACCTGTCGCGGGAGACGCTGCGCTGCTGTGGCCGGCCGGAGGCGCAATGTAGAAGCGGAGGACGCGGGATCGCTCATTAGGGAGACGCGGCTCGTGCCGCCCCGCGCCCGCCCCGCGCGCGTCCGTTGTTTTGAGTTATGTGTAAAAATATTAGACAATTGTTCATATTATTGCCGCTCATTATCCAACATGGAACTATTGATTTAAAGTTCTGAAAGCAAATGGCCTAGAAACACAATCAGGTTTTTGTCTTTTAAAAGAGCACTTCGCTACGAACCATTTGCAACGTAGCGTCTCTGCGGAGAATGGGATTCGAGGAAGATGATGGCGCATACGGAGAGGGAGACGGCCAGGAACAGTAGCATTACGGAAAACATAATTACCATAATTCCCGCGGCCAGGGGTGGCCAGCGCGGTGCGGCGCGGCGCGGCGCGAGGTGGGGGAGTGGGAGGGGGAGACGATAAGAGCCACAAAGGCCGGGCGCGCGCGCTTATCGCTGCTTGCGGCATTTCGGTGCAGCTCGCTGCCCGCACGCGCCCGCTCGGCGCTTTGCTACTGCAGGCCCTGCTTTTTCGGACTCGTGCGCCCGACTAACTTCCTCTGTGCTTCTTTCAATTAACTACAAAATGGCGCAACACACTTCACAGCCCATTCAGTACTTATATTAATTCTAAGTAGCTGTAATGATAGTGTTTTACTTAATCCAGTGCGATACAGTTTTATGGAGATTGATCTAGTCAAAGCGTTTTTATAAATCTATGAAAATGATACAAGAAAACCTTTTGGTTCTTTTTTTTTTTTTTTTGATTACCACTTCATTAATGAGTATGGATTTAAAACGCAACACGTTATAATATTCCAAACTATTCACACCTTTCTTCCGGATTCTTTCTGGCCGCGTAGTTCTTTTAAATTCTTTATGCCCTCTCCGCTATTAGCAAAACTAGCAAAAATTCTTTTTTTTATGAAATCAATTTATTAAACTCAAGAAACATGAAAATACATTAATAAATGGCATAGTCCTCAAATACGAAAAAACAAATGAATATAAACTTAACTTCTATGAATAATATGAAAATTGGAAGTTTGGAATCTTTCCGTGAATAGAATGTTTCCATCAGTCACTCCTACTTCACTCTTACCTATTAGTTTCAGTCAACTCACTGAAATACTGGACATATTCATATTTTTATTTATTAATAAATTCTTCTTAAGAATAGAATACTTAGACTATGAAAAAATCGATGAAACTTATTAGGAGAAATCTTAGAAATAACTTGAAAGTATCGTTTCATATAGACAATTCACACTGTTCGTGCTGCCAACTCTCAAATACACTATACTCCTTCACATATACTTCTTCACATTCTACTTTAAAAAAAAGTAATTTAGCATTTTAGCAATCAGTTAGCATTGTTAGCTTTTCCGAAAATTTCCGCAGTAATTTTGTTATATTCTGCCATTTTTGACGAATTTATGCCATATTGACAACTGATGATTACAGTGCTTGCTCTAACTTTTGTTTCATGAAACATTTTAGAAACGTTTCGAATTCTCGGTTGAGGCTGCCACGAACTAGCAAATCATAACGATTTGTATGCACCATTGCAGTTACTTAAAAAGTTCAAAAACCAAGATCCTGTGTCTCGAGAAGTTGGAAGTCATCCTATGAGGGAGGAGGGAGGGAGAAAAACAAACAAACTTAACATCCGAGTTATATAAATAAATATTAACTACTGTAACATCAAATTTGCAATATTTTGATAAAATATTATGTAAGTATTTACTGAATACTACCAAGTAATAAATAGTTTACTGTACGTCTGTTCCAGGCTGTCGAGATCTGTGAAAGGGTAATAAGAGAAATATATCTTGTTCGGAGCATTGCCCTAACAAACGGAACGCGGGTCACGCACGACTTTTCCTTTCTTACCTTACATACATACACTTACCTAAACTAAACCACTGCACATTGTGGGAGACCATTAGGAGCTTCGCAGAAGTATTTATTTTCGATTACTATTAAAAAGAAGACTGCCTTAATACGTGGCAGGTGTTTGATCACACGGCAATCGCGTTGACAAACGTGAATAAAGTCAATGCGTGTCCGGTTAATTTTCGTTTCATTTATGTCAAGAACATGTGTCATTTAGGTCAGTAACGGTGGTGTCATGTCATTCATGACAATCTTACAATTTTATCATATCAACAAAATACTACTTTCACATCCCAACTACGTTCAGGAATGTATCCTTCTCAAACTTTAGGAAACTTTAATTTACAAATACAAGTATAACAAACAATTATTTTATAATTTTAACAAATAGTTATTTCATGTTGGCAATTATTTTCTAACAGCCTATATGTTTTACAGTATAATAATGATATTTTACAGAAATACTATTTACAATCAACCTTATCATCCTTGTTCTGCTTTCACCCCCAATAATTATTATTTATAATTCGAAAACATACATAAGTATGTATCTATGTCTATTTCAAACATGTTTTTTTAACACATCACTTTTTTTCCTCCTTGCTTTCATTGATGTACAATACTGATGCTACAATTGATATCAGATTCTCAGAGTAGAATTTTCAATATTCAATTTTATTCCCCATTACACACATGAAATTGCTCCACAAATAGCAATCTAACAATATGCTGACACTGCATGTGGTGAACATACGAAAGTCGATAACTTGGGATAATCACTAAAAAAAAAAAAAGTCTCTGGGAAACGCATGGCAGTGCATGCAATCGGTTTTATATATGAAAGGAATTATTACCAGGAAGACATTACATAATAGAAATAAAATGTGATTCGTTATTGCGCCAAAAACCATTCTTTAATTTCAGAGATCTTGCTACCCAAATATGACCTTTTAAAGAAACAAAGATATAAACTGTATAAAAAATTTAAAAAAAATAGTTTCGTTTCCGTTTTCACTAATTCAGTATTGTCTCTATGAAAGCTGTATGAATTCAAGCGAGTTCGAAAGGACAACATATTTACAGTCTAAATTATAAAAATGATGTTGAACTTGGGTTGAATGTGCTTCGTTTTTGCCTTCTTGTAATTTTACGAAGTTTGCTTCCAGCAGCGAATTGAGACAGGAGCGATAGAAAACTGCAGAACGTATGGGAGGTGCCGGGTAATGGTAATGGTCCTGTCAAGGGCTAGAGAGTTCTTTGGCATAATGGATGGGGGAGAGCAATGCCTAACCACCTCACTCCCTTGAGATGCCTAGTAAGGGTGGAACGATTAGGGAAGGTTCGATAAAGCTGATCTCTCGTGGCGTTTTGGAGCACAATACGGTCTAGAGGACCTTTTATCAAGGGGCCAGGAGGGCTGCAGCAGGTACTTCACTTTGGAGCGGAGGGAGCTCAGAATGAAGCCAAACGTATCCGAAACATTCATTGATATTTGTATATTATTTCATTTAATTTTTCACTTACCTCTAAGTACTTTAACTTTATAAGTAGATACACTTTAAAAATTGAAACGACGAACGGGTCACAGTTTATTGCATGTCAGGTGCTGTGACAGCTCGAAATAGTGAAACCACTGTGAAAACCCGAGCGCTAAAATATACTCACCCTAATCTAAATATATCAACATAATCGATTGCAACAAATAATAATATACACATACGCAGAATTGTTAATGGCTGTAGAACTTTTTATATAACGACCCGCACCCCTTTGTATCGGAATCTGGATTTTCTCTTGATGGCCCTGCTATTGGCAGCAGAGACAAACTGATGAGTTTATACATACAATGTTGCGCCGTGAAATACAATGAAATACTATTTTCATGAATATACTAGTAGTAAATTTTGCTTCAGGTTTTATAATGTCAAGATAGATTTTGGTAAATAAGTAATCAGTAAGTATATAAGTAAATTAATTAGAATTTTTTTGTTGTGAAAACCTTCTACATTCAATGTATAGACACACATGTAAGCTGGTCGAAATATAAATGACCGATTCGACTTTTCAATATATTCCACTGGACGTTCACAAACTACCGTACTGAAGTCCAAGTACTAATTTTGTCTTATTGCTATTGAGAAATACTCTTTAACACTTTAACGCTCCTAAACAAAGGCAGAGAGAAAATATTTTTCTCGTTCTGTCGTATATGACATTATTAGTACACCATAGAAAACGTGTAGATATGGTACAAATAGAAGTTTCAATACATACGTTGTTTAGAATGTTCTTCGGACAAAATAATGTTCTGAGAACGAATGTAGTCAATAATTTTTTGTCCATAAAAACACAAATCAGTTTTTTTTTCATTCAGATAAGGTCAACAATGCGTCATCAAATCACAATATGAAATGTTTATTATTTACATAACTCCTTAAGATCAATTTAAGGGGCTGAGAGGAATTCAAGGATCTCATTAAGAATATAATCAAGAAACAAATAAATAAAATTCCCCGAATCGAATAAATCAAAATCATACATTTAAAAATAAACTTTTAAAGCACTTTTCAACATTTAATTGAAGCAACTAGTGACTGCTAGTTTTCTCTCTACAATATTATCACCAAATATCTTTCTGTCGTTATAGAAATGTTGCGTAGTGGTTTGAAGCGAACGACGCGCTTCGCAGCGAGCGATAGGTAGTTCAAGCCTCAAGCACCTGCTTGAGTAAAACACACAAAACTGATTGGAAGCTAGGGTAGGCTAGCTAGCTCACGGTAGGTAATTTTCATTCACAGTTGGATCTGAAAGTGCTACGCAATAGTTCTGTAATACGAATTCGTAAACGCTACTCACTAACTCAAATACAACCAAATGTATTGTTTTTCAATGCGATACATCCCTTATGTATATCCCTGCGCGTATATTACTAGTGAAGGTCGAAACGTCGTAGCAATCCACTGAGATATCTACAGTCATGAAGCACCGCAGCCATTTGAAACTGTCAATATATCACGTCAATTCTTCCGTTTACAGCAAAGCGAAGAGCGAGATTGGCATATAAATGGCAAAAGTCATTTATCCTTTATCGTTAACCGTTAACTGTTTTAAGACCCTTTCCCTTTCACAGGCTATTCTGATAGTCACACATCACAAACCTAAAATCATGACTTCGTGGTGTAAATAATCATGTGCTCAAGGAGACGTTCATTAAAGCCTCGCATTCTGCAGTCATCAAAATTACGAACTATCGCAGAAATGTACGCTCAGGGACGAATTTCGGTGCATAATCCTCTCCTCTCTAAATGGCATTGCAGTTACATATTTTGGGAACTTTTTGTGTTGCTTTCCAACTACTCGCTGTAATTTTTTGTCAATATCCTTTATCAATAACTGAGTAGTTCATAAATGCATACATGATTCCTTTGAGCAACGAAATCAAACATGTAAATGTAAGATCCCTTTACGTGTTTCCCTATATTTGCAATTTTTCCATTGCGACGTGGAAAAGCGTGATATCCTTACATTCGAATTAATTAATTGAAACATTTTCTCGAAGGGTTTATTATTTAAAATGTAAAATATATTAGACACAATTACTTTGGTTTCATTCGATGGTGATGTGGATACGTAAATATCCATAGTCCCATTATGCATCATGCTTTGATTTTAAAATACTTTGCACAACGTTCTAATGGCAACATGCGGAGACCTATGTGAAAACTTAACGGCTTCAGATGGCAAGCAGTTGGGCGCCTATCCGGATACTTTAAATTAGGGCTGTACCATGAAAGACATGGAAAATTAAAAATAAATTTAAAATATTGGAGATGAAAAAATCGTGTAGTTATTAAAAACAGAGATAGTCCCATTCTCAACGGAAAATCGGACAATTTGCGTTTGGAAACAGTATTAATTTTGCTTAAATTCCTGAAAAAGAAATTGGAGTCTGTTAAATTGAATGCCGATTCCATAGGACGTTAGATAATAATTGAAGCAATATCTAATATATCACAGCGAAAAAAATTTCATGACGTAGCAGAAAGATATAATATAGCATATCGAATGTCAAATGTTAGTACGATTATTACGGCAGCACATACGAAAGACAATGTCATATGGCATAATGGTTGGTATCAGCAAGGCAATAGTAGGTGACATAGATGAGGTTACAATTTCAAGAGAATTTTCCGACCCACTGGTGTCTCTTTTTAATGCATAGATGATGAGATTGACGGAACCTGTAGAAGTTAGAAACTCCTGTATCAGCAACATTTTGAAGTTCTTCTATTAACGTCTCAAAATCAAATCGCGATGAAAGATTATACGTGTTTCAATATATTGAACAAATGAAATTTATAATACGTATTTTGTACAAAGTACTGTTTAAATAATCGCCAAAGCATGGCCCTGTGGCGCAACGGATAACGCGTCTGACTACGGATCAGAAGATTCCAGGTTCGAATCCTGCAGTTGTTCGTCGGGGCAATTTTTGGGGTTCCCTGTAAACTGCAAAATGCCTATTTCTTATGAAAAACCAATTCACTGGAAAATAATGTGTGTTGTTTACGAATCTTTCAACATGTCGTTTTCCTTGGCCGGAGAATTAAAAACCCTATTTGAAGGAGTGGCTAAAAAGCAAATTATTGAACCGTTTTGTGAATTCCCTTCTCTGTTCACTTTTTAATTACCTAAACTATAATGTTTTAACGTTCAATACTATTAAATTTCAATATAATCACCTAGCATTGGACGCTTTAACTAGGAGAGTAAACCAAGTTACAGCGCAATAACAAAGAAAGTTGTTACTATCACAAGAGGGAAAAGACCGAACGTGCAGCTAGCTCAATTAGTAATAGGCGCTACAATTTCTCGAGTTTCATTCAGCCGCATAATGTAACCTAACGGTGTATCTATTCGCGCTTACAACTGATTTATTTTCTGTAGTTTCTACGAATAAACTGCAATTAAACTCTTCCTCGTGGCGGGAAATCGAAGAAAAACTGTATCCCGGCGGGGAATCGAACCCCGGTCTCCCGCGTGACAGGCGGGGATACTGACCACTATACTACCGAGGACACATGGAGCAAGTAGGCAACGTGTATCATCGAGGATTACAGTAAGTATTTATGTAAAAAGTAAAAAAAAAAAAAAAGTGACTCACTACCTGTCAGATGGGCGGAGCGCCTCAAATCAGCTGTAATCTCTTCGCTAGACTTTACTTCCGATAAGGCAACGTATGTCGCAAGACTGATTAGCTGGAGAAATGGTGAATTAAAAAGATTTATTTATCAAAAGACGAGAAGTGGTATTTTAGAAAATATGAACAGCAATTTTTTAGCATTTTTGCTATGTTCATTTTTGCAGATTTTGAAAATGTGTCAAAAATTGGTCCCGATCGATTTTTTACCGACTGTAGCTGCACCATAGAGGAAAATTGAAACAAAACATTAGGAACCGGTTTTTGAGAAAATAAGTATTTAAAAATTGCTTGTATTTAACGCAAAAGTACGAAAACAATTCTCAAATTATTGAAAAATTGTTCAAGATCTTAAGTTAAGAACAACAGATTTGAGTCTGAACAACAGATTTCATCAAAGAAAAAATCTCCATTATTCCACCAATAGTGTAGTATTTTTTTCCTTTTCGAAAATTCAAAGACTTATACGAAAGTGATATCTCATTCTTTGAGTGTTTTCTCTACTATTCGAGGACAAAATAAATTTTAATAAAACTAGAGGTGCTAGAACAACATATACTTTCTCGCCCCTTAGTAACGGCTATATAATAATATTATACCGCAATTCCTTTTCGCAATTTTAGAAAAAAAAAAAGAAAAGAAAGAAGAAAAAACAACAACGAAAAAGAGACTAGCGCAATTTTCGAAAATGAGACTAGCGCCATATTTCTTACCGTTGCTTATTACATATGTGAAGAAAATTTAAAGAAAAAAATGGTTTTTTGAGAATTTGTTTTTGTATATTTCAATCGCAAAATAGGCCCAAAACTATTGATTTTGATGAACCAATGGCCTTTTTTGAAGTGATAATTTTGTACAACAGACTTTATCTGAGACAAAAAACTCTATCTCCAATTTTGAAGTTTGAATTTTTTTCCCCAATTTTCGAAAAATCGGGGATGTCAAGGAAAACGAGACCTACATCATTTTCTTAAACGTCTTTTCAAAAACAAAATTTAATAAAATAATTAGAGCAATTTTTTTTGAAAACATTAAAAATGTCCCAGGAGTTTAATGTAAAGTACCCTCAAAATTAAAATACCGGTTTCAAATTCTAGGGTCCGTGACATCAGCTAAAACGAGTGAGGTATATCAATTTTGGATTAAATTGCGTGAACGGTTTATGGGCTAGCGTTGTGCACAGACGGACGGACAGAAAGGTTTTGCCGTCAATCGAAGTTTCGGTATCCAAGACCCACTAGACATGGATTCTCTCTACACCACGTGTTAGAGGACTTTTTTCTATATTTGGCAACTGAATTTATCCTCTTTCCCCATCCTTGCAGTAAGTTTTTGTCGAAAATTCGCCATTTTCCGGCGCACGATTACAATACTGTCTCTTCTGACGTTAGAAAGTAAAAATTAGAATTATTTTTGAGAAAATTATGAAAATAATGTTGAGACTGAATAAAAAGTACACTTCCCCCCACCCCAAATCAAAATACCCATTTCAGACTAGCGGGGCCTTCAGTTCATTTAGTTCGATCGCGAAATGTCAGTTTTGGAGAAATTAGAATGAATGGTTTAGGCACAGCGGTAACCACAGGGGGACAGATCTTTGGAGAACTCAAAGATCTTTAAAGAACCGATTGTTTCAATCGATTTTTCGGTACAAGCACCCACAAAACTTGGATGACAGTACTTTCTCTTTAATACGTAAGTGTGTACTAAGACGAGACTGTAAAAGGGAGAGACAAAATTAAAAACCAATTACCCACCTAACTGACTATGTTCTAACAAATATTTTTTGTATTCATTTACCATTGTAGAATCACGACCATTGATGAATAATAATAAAATAAAATTGGCTCACGGGATTCGTCATTGTGGTAAGAAACACAATTACTTGCGGCTACTAATTGTTTCTCTACCGACAATGACCAATCCCATGAACCTATGTTATTTGTATTAAAAAAAAGAATTGATGTTCTAACGAAGATATTATAGACTTTCTCTTTTAGATAATGTAAAAAATGAAGTTAGAAATGAAATCAAAGTGGAAATTACCTTCAATGAGATGATCGATATTAAACAACTAAAATGGTATACACATACCAGAATCATGAAAACAATTTTTTCACAAAACAGAAAGGAAATGAATATCTGATGGAACATGTCTGAAAAAAACGGGACTTGGCTATAATTGAAAACATACAAAACAGAGATATGGAAGGAAAATTCTGTGGGATAAACAGACATGGAAATTGTGATGCGGAAAACGTCCAAGGCAGTAAAACAACCGTCAAATAGATAGATATGAGATTATCAATATTTAGATCTTTTAATGAACATCATATGTCCAGTTTTACATGAGAAAACAAATGGCATATCCCATCATGATATGTTCGGTATTCCTCTAATTTTTTTTACAACCATTATAAAATGTATGACGTAAGTGATATTATCAACTCTGAGAATTACTCTGAAAACATTCTTAAATGAACAAATTTTGTCTTTTAGAACTAGTAAAAGATAAGTGACCAGGCAAATATGAAATATTTTATATACATTTTCTTAAGCATTTTCTTAAAATACAATAATTGTATTTTTATAGTTAATTATTACGAAACAAATTGATCGTGCTTTAACACATGTTTTATTTATTCATATTTATTGTGTCAAAAACAGAAAATAACCAGAACGAGACCTTGGTATGGAGAAAAAGCCGATGAAGAAAAAAACATCTATACTACCATTCAAACCAATGCTCTTTTCATTCTTAAAAAATGTAGTGTTGGAGTTAGTCATGGTACTTTGCAAATATATGCACTGAACAGGACACTTTTACGAATACATAGAAATTGAAATATATTTCAAGAACGTCTCGACTTCAGACCGGTTTGCTTCTTTCTCTTGTGTAATTGGAGGAAAGGAGCAGTCCTCCAACGTGCGTTCATGGAAGGGATTAGGGTTCCAAACCAATCCTCAAACCTGTTTCAGAGCTTACCTCTTTCATGTCATCCCTTTGGATGCATCTATACTTCAAGCAGGGAGAATGAACATTTACCTGGATGAACCTCCAACCGTAAATGTGTAGCGAAGGAACATCATCACACGTAGTAGGACGGAGGGGGATATAAGGTGCATCGTTGTTGCAATCAACTCATAAAACATCTTAAAAACTGAGAATCCTGTATTGTCTAAGCTATCCGGGACGAGCCGCGTCCTTGACGTGGTGGCTAACGTTTCGGCCAGCGTATTATGGCCCTCTCCAGAGCGTATTGCTGACGGTCTGCTGACGCTCAGCAGTACGATCTGAAGGAGGACACTGACCGAAACGTTAGCCACTATGACAGTGACGCGGCTTGTCCCGGATAGCCTAGACAACACAATCTCCGGCCGCGGAAGCCTACGCAACCATATGAGGATTCTGTAGTCTTTAGCAGATTTGATATACGTTACTATTGATATACAGTATATGACAAGATGTATATTTTGCCATTCTTGTACACTCAAGGCAGAAAAACGCATGCCGATTCGTTTGATATGATTTTTATTACTGTAGTAACAGGACTGCGCAGCCAAAAACAGCACGCGAGGCTAACTTTGTTTCTTCGTCTCCTTACCCATTAAACGTTTTTATTTAAATGAATGTGGAGTGTTTGAGTAAATAAAACTTACTACAAGTGTAACGAAATTATAACTTCCATGATACTATTAATAATACTATTGACTGATTCATTTACAGAACTGCCAGATGGTTTGCAGAGCTTCTTCCTCAAATGTCGTTTAACAACTCCCTAAATTGTCACGTTCAAAGGGGAAAAACAAAGAAGAATCGAATTTGCGCAAACCAAACATTTTTATTTCCTACGACTGGTACACCTCTCGGAATTTTCAGATGCAGCGCCACTGGTCTCCTGAGCACGTTTAAGGCAGTTTCTTCGAGTTTCATTAGTACCATCATAATTATATTTTGCTTTGTTCAAAAGGGTACAAATACTCGAAGGTAGTTCAGCACATTAACCAAAATTAAGGGGCTCTTGATTACACTTCGTACATGTTTAGGAAAAAGTTGCATTTTATTTTGGTATTATAAAGACGTTTCGTTCCAAATCAGTTTGCGTTTACGAGACTGATTATTGATTAACATTTTATGCGTCTAATCATCTCGCTCACGTATATTGTAAATTACAATCACAACAATTCTTACACATTAAATCGGTTCCAATTCTATACTTAAAACGGTAATCGACCCTGCCAGGATTCGAACCTGGAATCTTCTGATCCGTAGTCAGACGCGTTATCCGTTGCGCCAACATGCCGAGGATGTCTGAAGGATATTTACATATCTCATTAAACCAATGTTTATCGGAACTATTTTAATTAGTTTTCCCCAATTTTCATATTTTATTATCATATTATATTATTTATCATTTCATTTCATTCATATATTAATTTGTTTTTGAGAAATTAAATTATATTGATTGTATTATAT
The DNA here is from genome assembly GCA_017312745.1 of Gryllus bimaculatus. Classification (NCBI taxonomy): domain Eukaryota; kingdom Metazoa; phylum Arthropoda; class Insecta; order Orthoptera; family Gryllidae; genus Gryllus; species Gryllus bimaculatus. The sequence continues at coordinate 8,183,675 of BOPP01000033.1, read as the reverse complement.
TATATATATATATATTTTTTTTTTAAGTGCAGAACGATTGCACATAGAGACAAGAGAAGAATCACAAAAACGCGGTGATTTCTATTAATATTGGATAAGAGGAAATCAAGGCAGGAATGTCTGTCAATCTCGAAATAGTAGCTTCACATCTTTGCCAAGGGTTCAGAACCAGATAAGTTGAATAAAATTTATTCTCTTTATCATTCACTTCCGGAGTTAAAGCTACGAAATTATTTTCATCGTGTATGGTCCTAGTAGCATGTGATCATATCTCACCTGTATCGGGAGATCGGGATTCGAACCCCGCAGGGGAGGAAATATTTTATTCACTATGAAAGTGATTTAAAAAAGATATGTATTCTAGTGAAGAAATTCCTGGTACATAATATTGTTACTTTATTATTTATCAATATGAAAAAAAAAAACTGATTGTACATATGCACAACTTCACGTTTCATATGCTCATTGCTTTTTTCAGATCATGTTCGTCAAAAATGTTACTTTAATGAAAATTGTTAGTCTTGTAACAACAGACTGTACAACGGCTACGGCTGAATTTCCGATTATTCTAGATTTTGTTGCGTAAGTATTATTATATTAAGAACCCTATTAATTATAATTTACCGCTTCGGTATTTTATCTGCATTTTTTTTCTTTGTTATTTTTTTTTTTCCCCGGTGTAGAAGTCTCTTCAAATTCAGTTTCTTCTTTGTCTTCTTTTTCTTCTTCTTTTTCTTCTTCTTCTTCTTCTTCTTCTTCTTCTTCTCCTTTTTCTTCTTCTTCTTCTTCTTCTTTGTCTTCCGCTCCGACACTCAGAAGTGATCTCACCACCCAATTCTACGACTTACGTCTCGTTCGTCTACCCACATTCCTGTGGCTCCAAGATTTATATAAGAGAGCTACCTTTGATAACCTATTCGGCTCCATCCTGTTTACATGTTGGGACCATTTTTGTTGTTATTTTTTAATGTCATTTATTACACTATTAATATTTAACATTGACCTTATATATTCGTTTGGAACTTGGTTGCTCAAGGTTAGACCCAGTAGAGAAATTAATTTGGGAACCCCCTAATCCTCTTTCGTCATTTTTTTCTTCGGTGTCCAGGTTTTACTCGAAAAATAGCACGTGTGTGTAGATATCACATTGTAAAACTTCAGTAGTGTGCTATTCAAGATATAATTTTTAAAATGCTTCTTCATAAAGATATATTGTAATTACTTATAGATTTATATTTGGACTATTTAGTAAAAAAAGTAAAAACTGTATGTAACGTTGGGGGAGACGATCATCTGTGCCCATTTTCTTGAGTTCCAGAATCCCTTCCCATCATTTTAACTATAAATAGTTAAAAGATGAGTAAAAGTTCAAAATAAAAAAATAAAAATAAATTTTAAAAAGGCCTGAGATTAGCAATATTTTTAAAAAATAGACATTTTCGTTTCCGAGTTATAGAAAACTTATTTTCATCGGTAAACGAATTGCAAGTATGATTTTTCTGCATTGCTAACAAAATAGTAACTCGCCCGTACCTGTCTTCCTATCATTACAAGTAAGAGGAGAGTTCAACAAACGTGCGCATAGTGAATCTACATTTACGTTCAGAAGCAAAACAAGGGGCCATCTCAGCATTTGCACAATGGATCAGGGAAACTGGACAAAAAAAGTAATCGAGATGGGGTGAAACTCAAGAGATTATATTCTCTTGAATATCGGGGTTGATGTCATTTGATATTTTGGAGCAAAGTAAGTTGAGATTATATACTTGTTCCATTATTTGGTTGAAGATAACAATTTCATTCTTCTCAAATATTTTACTTGAAATGACACAGCCTTGTTTTTTTTAAACTAGATATCCTTAAATTATAACTCTGTAGTGTGACATACCCGAATGACACAGGGGTGTAATATGGGATTTGATGCTTCAACAATGTTAGAATCCAGGAAATACATACAGCTTAGCAACGGATTAATACATATTTAGGCGTGCCATGCTGGAAGCTAGAAACGAACAGTATTATTGAGGGACGGCAAGGCCTGGTGGTATTACCAGGGACTGATGAGGGGAGGGCGTTAAAAGTTAGATCAAGCGAGGAGAAATAAATTCTCATTCTCACGAAAGCAGCTACGCCGTTCAGGTGGTAATGAACATTACGACACAGTAATTTTGCCGAAGTAAAAACTTGTGTAGTGGGTGAATTTTTGTTTGAAGAGTTCATAATAGAATAGGCTAAGCAGTATTGTTGATTTGGGTTCAAGTGGGTAAACGTTTGCATATTTTAATGGAAGATAATATTTTTGTAATGTGTGAATTGTGCATCGTAAATATTTAGTCGTGATGTACATGACGATAATTCCGTAATGGGGAATTATAAATTGTTAATTGGAAGGAAAATAGCAGTCGTGAATAGGGGTTGCACCCGAAGCCCAGTGAGGTAAAGTTGAGGCGCGATAATATTAAAGCAGATTTACGGATTTCTGAACAGCGGACTGAATAGTTAGCAACAGTCGGGACACATTTAAAGTTTACACGGACAATACGCTCATAAATTACACCGCAGGAGGACCCACAACATCCCCTTTTGGAGAAGTTGGTGGCATCAAATCAACTTAGAAGACATTCCCTAAGGTTAAGACCTTTATCAACGCCGTATGATTTAAAAGCGTTTCAAGACCATTGAATCCCTAATTAATAACTAGCTTGAGACATGTTTCAAGAATTTTGTAATAAATGTTAACTGTTTGAAAATAAAAGGTTGAAATTTCATTGAATTGTCATTAATTCAGTAAGTAGTAAATTCCACAGAATTTCCAGAAATCATTATTTCTGTATAGTCACACATCTACGAGCAACAGATGATGTGACGTATGTTGTACGTCAAACTCATGTAAGATGTTAAAAGAAAAAAAACAGAACTAGCCAAATTATAAGTTATTAGAGCAATAATTTAGGAGTGTAACACGGCAAATTAAATTGAAAGAATAAAAAAACGTTACAAATGGTTGCCCAACTTAGGACATGATAGAGTAAGTCATTAATTAGGGTAAGTTTGTCAGATAAAATAAGTTTAGTTAGACTAGCATTTGGATTTGAATGTGTTTCCTTATGCGGTCTATGAAGGAGTGCCGCAAGCCCCGCCCACTCCATCCGCTCGAAGCAATTAGCCCATACCCATGCGACCTATGAGTTGCTCCCGCTCATGACTCTCCGCCCACTACGCTTATTCCAAAGAACAAATAATTGTGTTTCGTCTATGCTAATTCCTTCCACTCCGCCCTCTTTCCTCTTCTTCCGCTACCACCTCTCGCCCCTTGCTCTCCCTCCGCCCCCTCCCCCTACCCCACCAGCCCCGCTCGCGCTCGGCCAGCGTCGCACGTGTCCCGTGGTCAACTGCTACTAAGTCTTGTAACAAACTGTTCGAAAAGGCACAGCCCGATTGCATCCCATGGTCAACTTTTACAAAGCGTTGTACCTCACTCCCCCAAAAGGCATACCCTGATTGCATTCCGTGGTTAACTTTTACTAAACCTTGTACCTACCCTCCCCAAAAGGCTTAGCCCTAATTGTATCACGTGGTCAACTTTTACTCATCCTTGTACCTACCTCCTCAAAACGGCATTACCCGCTTGCGGGAAGAAGAGGTAGAAAAATCGCAAAAAACAGAGATAATTTTTGAGACGCTCAAATACGGGTATACCAGATGTCTTGTTAAATATTATTGATGTTAATATCAGAAGGGGAATGGTGAGTACAATTGTGATTATAAACATAACGTGTAATTCTTGCATTTTTCTATTCCTTTCAAGAAAAACAGAATTTAACCCTTGAATATTTGTCAAATTAAATGATTTAATACAATATTGTGGAAGGTAGAACTTTATCCTTCATTTTAAGGAAAATTTTAATATTAATTTTTGATTCAAATTGGTATGACTATGAAGTTCGGTATGAGCCCTTTGTTTGCCAATTACGATTGTTTCGTTGACTACATATTCATGAGCTATCATAGATAACTGATTTAGAAAAATAATCTGCTCAGGTATGTAGAAAATCCCGCACCCCGTCTTCATCCAAAGTGAAACACATCTGTGCATTGTGGGTTGCATATTCTCCACGAGCTTACCCATTGGAAACGACACTTCCTAGAAAATGGAGAATTTCAATATGCTGATACTTTTAAAACGATAAATGTCCCCATATAAAATTACGTGTTTTAAATATTTGTTGTACATTTAATTAAATACGAAGTGTTTCTGTTTAACAACAAATAATCTGATGTTTATAAAGTATTTTGTTTCGGTTTTCATTTCGAATGAATGCTACAATTTATCAATTCTGTATAATCACTCTTGTGTGTTAATAAAAGAAAAAAATACATACTATTTTCATGACACTACTTTAGATGAATGATTAAGCAAAAAATTAATTCGGCCATAGAATACTAACGAAAAATGTGCATCACAGATTACGTAGATCAATCACAGATTAAGATCAATAATTAGTTACTGAATGAAACAAAAGAGGTGAATTAAACGTTACGTGGACGCTTGCTGAGGAATTGAAGAACATAAAATATTTAATATGAACATATTAAATGTTTACATGTAAAATATTTGATTTTAGTATATTTCAAATGAAAAATATATAAATGTCAGTTGCATTTACTCTTTTTAAAAAGTACGCCAGCGAAACGTCTGCGTAAAAGTGACCCGTTATTTTTATTTCCGAACATTTACACATGCTCTATTCTCTGTCATACTTGTATTTTCTTTTCGTCATGGTTTTATGGCTCTATATGGCATCAGATTCTTGTTATATTTTGCCCAAAAAATGTTCAAGATCGTCCACTTTCAATTATTTTGTTCTCCTGTCAGATGTCAGTAGTACACAAAGCAAGGCTCACTAAATAAGTCTTTTTCAGAAGCAATACGATGTGTCAAATGCATATATATTTGAAACAAATGCTTGAATTTCTCAAAATGTAAATTATTCTTAAATGGAAACGAAAAAATATTGAACGAAACATGTGTATAAATGGGTATAATTGCACTCTTGTTTTATAAGAAAACTCCCTCCTATCGTCGCTCGTTTTCTTGAACAAACCACTCGTGCAATTGCGAAATCCGTTTTTAACCTATCGTGTCGCTAATTACTATAATTCACCTCCTGAATTTAAATTTAAGAATACGTTTATTTTATATCTTTACTTTTTCAAAAAGTGATCAATCACTTTATCAACATTCAGAGAGCGTTTACTGAGATATTCCCTTAAATGCTTGTCTGCAGTATGGGAGATATTAATGCTATGAGTATGATTGACAAAATATGTGACTCAACGGGTCGCTTCGTGCCGAATAGTCACAAGGCATTAGATTGATAAAAAAAGATTAGTAGAGGTGAAGATAAAAGCAGTAACATCCACAAGCACAACACCAACCGAACTCTTGTTTGCGCACGCTCTTCTCCATGCATCGGCCAGAAGGAGTTTTGCAGGCGCACTCCAAACAACATTGGCCCTTTTCAGCAGGACGTCTCAAGACGCTCAGAAAGCTAGGAGACGAACAACTGATAAGAACTCTATCGACAATCCCGTCTACAGAAACTGCTTCTGACGACCGTACTTCCTGAAGATACTCCTGATGATCTGGTATTTTTTGCCACGGAAAAAAGTGATTCTTACGTTGGACTTCTTACGTTGGCTTTGTTTCTCCCTGTCGAATGGTGGGTTGGCAACACTTTTCCGAGGCATCTCCAAAATCAGCACAATTCATCGACATTTATCCAACACGTTCATACTTATTTCGTTCAACACAACAACACACATGATGGACGAAGTAACTTCGAATGTAACAATTAAAATAATCTGCATTGTGCCATTACCTTATTCAATATATGAATTCTATGCGAATAACAATTAATCTTCCATGTAGGTCATTACAGTACAAACAACTCTTTCCCAAGAGCTTCATTTATTATCCACGCAAGTTGAATCAAACATGTGTTTCGAAGTGAATGGCATAAAAGCAGCTACTACAGGAAATCATACTGTAACGTTTCTCCGTGGTGAATTAAAACCAACACAATATTTAAACAATTACGTTTTTCGGAACAATTATACACTAAAATCTACTTGGTCTATTTACAGATATATTACACTTAATTACTTTTCTTGGTGATTTATTTACAACAGTTCTCTTCTTACACACTATTTTATTTACACTGTTCTCTTCTACAGTATCAGTCCAGTCCGATGCTTGCCACGGTCCACTGCACTTGACCCAATTCTCTGCACAGACCACAATTCCCTTGCGCAGACCACAATTCCTTGCGCAGACCCACACTTCACTGCGCACACCAGGTCCACTGCACTGCTGTTTACCGCGATGCCCACTTCACAGCTCAGCTTCCACTGCAGACTTCAAACTGCTGACTGCGTTTCCCTACTGCACCATGCTTACCGCGATGCACCCTTCACAGCTCAGCTTCCACTGCAGACTTCAGACTGCTGACTGCTGTTAAACGCTGCACCACTCTTCACGCAATGCACTATTCACAGCACAGCTTCCACTTCGGACACACTGACGGACTGACTGCTTCTCTGCCACTCACTGACGCCTTACTACCCACTGACTTCTACTCACGTCTTCTACTAACTGAACTCGCGGCGCCGCAGCGGCAGCAATTATACCTGCCGCGCTTGTCTCCAGGCACCCGGCACATTCTCGGCGTTTCCCGCGGCTCGCGGATAGTCCGAACCGTCTAGTTCGGGGGAGGGAAGGGGCGCCGGCAGATGACGCAATCCACGCGCAGCGAATTCGGCAGGTGACGCAATATTCGTAACAATACGATAGTTATCGAAGAATACGATAGTTATTAGAATCGTCAGTGCTCTCTCTTCAAGATACAAGTATTAAAGGTACATTGTAATATTTGGAATTTGAATGTGAATAAAACAAACTGTGGACTACGATTAAAACATTTCCATGTGTACATTTTGCAAGTCTTTAAAATCTGTTGAACGTGTATATACTTTTGAGTGAAAAATTATTTGCAATCAGACACGATTGTTGAATGTTTTCAAATCTATGTGTATTCATTAACGAGCTTATTCACATAAGGTAATTTAGATTGTATCTTTTACTAATGTGTTTGCTTCAATCCAAGGGAACAATAGATTTGATATGTGTGTATCTAATGCTTTTCGTCTTTCATTTTTGACTTCCTATTAATATTTAAACACTTTTTTGCCCTCGCTTTAATGTGGCAACAATTAAACAATTGAAAATTCTTACGAATAATTATATATTGTTAAAGAAACATTATTTTTTGTAATTTCCGAGAATCATATGTTACATTGATCATATGTTACATTTGAGGATATTCAAACCTCAATTCTAGTGATATGTTGTATGAATATGAAGGATTTTAATGAATAATGTTTTCTGTTTTGTGTGCAATCATATCAAAACGTCTATAAAAATACTAATAATATAAGTAATACACGTGAAACCAACCTATTATTATTATTATTATTATTATTATTATTATTATTATTATTATTATTATTATTATTATTTCTAAAAATGTTGTAAGAAAAAAAACGCGAAGGGGAGTTCTCTTCTTCAACGACAAATAGCTTCTTTTCCACCAATGAAGACTACTTGGAATGTTGTAATCATTGCACGCTGCTAGTTTTCATCTTCACTTGTTTACTGTATCCGGAAGGGGGAAGGTAGCCCATCGGTCAAGAAAAGTTGCGCGGGTAATACCATCCCATCCATAATAATTCACATCGCTTCAAAATTCACCCCTGCATGATTATCATCCATTCTTTGGAATGGCAATGTCAAACCACCACTGTGACAAACTTCCCAGAAAAAAAAACGCTCAGATAAAAGCGAAAACTCTTTTTTGCCTATACTCTATGACGCCTATCTAGTATGTCATTCTTCGGCATCGCTTTAAAATACCCACAATTCAGGAAACTTACAAAGTTGACATGAGCTCTACTCCCATGTGGCTAAGTATGGATATCAATGTATTAATAGTACGAGTAATTGGATAATATTTACGATATGTAGGTATAATTTCGTTGAAGTACTGAATACTTTAAGTGCTTAAAAAGTTATTTCTCTCAATTTAGTAGTGAGCCAGTTGTCTGCAATCAATATTATTTGAGTGCCACATCCAGGGATACTTTCTGTCTGATATCCTTCATATAAATTGAGATTAGACGTTTAATCGTAATTTGAAATCACGTTCCAATACTTGATTTTTAAGACGATTGAAATAACAATTTATTATTTACTTTTATCCCTTCATTCTCTCACATCCTTGTTACCGATTTTTATTCTTTTCGAAATTTTCGCTTTTCTATCTTGATTGCTTTCCATCTTAGAAATTCTTAGTTCCTTACTCCATTAACCGGTTATTTACGTAGAGATTCTCTTACGTGAATTTCTTGATAATTATATTTTCTTTAATAACAACTTGGCATGTTTCCCCTTATGATGAAGCATTTCAGAATTGTGTTAAAAATTTAATTTCAGAACATCATTAGAATCGAACATGCATGGAAATTATATGGATCACCAAATGTAATGCGTTTGCGTTCTCGCATGGCAGCCCGCGTCGTCTACATGAAGCGCCTGCAGCGGGCAGCGGTGCCGGCTATCCCTCTCTGCTGTTTACTTGTTCCGGTATCAGCGGAGAGACAAGCGCTGCTGTCAACGACCCGCTGCGGGTCCAGCGCGCCCGGCGCAGCGGGCGCGGAGCGAGTGGGGCGGGTTGGGCGGGGCGGGGCGGGCGGCGGGGCGAGCGGGGGCAGACGGGCAGACAAGGCCTCGGCGAGTGGCCACAGTGGTGCGAATTCCGCCCACGTGCAAAACAGCGCGCCCAAGGCGCCTGCAACGCTCGCGAAAAGATTTCCGCGTAGCCACCTCGCGCGCGTTCCGCAACCGCTCAGCCCAATAATGATCGGGGTCGATGTCGCGGGCGAAAACACGTGTAGAAAGAACCGGAGGACACGCAGAATGCCAACCAGCCTGAGACTGGGTGATGTGAATGTTGTTGGCGATCTGAGAATTGCCGGGTACATTCCTACTAGAGTGACTATGTGGTTAATTATTATCATTACGAGCCCATTACAATCCCTTAAGGGCTAGGGTCTCCTGGTTTCCCAGGGAAGTTCTACGCGGGTTTGGTTGAGTGCAGTTTGGTTGAGTATAACTATTCAAATTAATAAATTTCGTAATAAATAATTATTAGATAATAATTAGGTAAATAATAAAAGGTATATGATTGGCAATAATAATAGGTAATAATGGGTAATTAACTATTGTTAATTTACATGTATTACGTGATGTACACATTGGAAATAAGGTATGTACAGTATTCCAAGTTGAACAACTAAGGGTTTGATGAAATGAGATGAGTGAAGAAGCACTGCATTGCGGACAGTTCAACAGGAAACATTTATCTGGATCACCATTTAAATTAAATTAAAACCATAAACGTGTTCATCAGCGTCATCACAAACTGGTTTAGTTAGTTCGATATTGGGAAGTGTGTGCAATACCTGCAGAATGCTTGTAGCATTTACCAAGTGAGCATTGAAAGCATGTTCTCAAAAGGCGTATCGAAATTGTACATCGTCGATCAGCGAAGGTGATACAATGCTCTAATTGAGGGGTTCCAGGACTTATCCGGTACCCAGTTACACAGTACTACTTAAAATTTGGTGGGATTTTGGGGTACCAACATACCGAATTACAGTGATTTAGAAATTAATTTTCAATTAAAATAAGGAAATACGGATCTAATGTTTCTTAAGCATATCTCTGCGTTAGGTTCGAAAAACGTTTAGTATTATATTTCAATTACCAGAGTAATTGGTGAAATTTTGGCTATAAATACATGTATTACAGCTTGTTCAAACTTGCGGAGTCTACGTTGTAATCTTCGATTACCAGTAATTTTCAATTTTTATTTGAACTATTAGTTATTTATTTCATTCAATATATGTTTATACCCATACTATCTCACATGCAACCGATACTGCCTTTACGTACCGCTAGTGGAAAGCATACCACCGTGTGGAATCCATTACTTTTGTTATCTTTGTATGAAGTCAAAGAAGATATTCATTCTTAAAGAACTAACGCAGCACAAATGAATTTTTATATAAATCTGTAGTAATTGCCGTGCTAAATAAAGTGAAACTAAACAAATTCAATTTGCCAGTTTTCTCTTTCAGGACCCCTTAGTAACGTTTTCAGTCAACCTCAATAATCTACAATTTATACAATAATTCCCGCCCGCACATTCATTAACATACATCTAATATTGAATAAAAGAACTTTATGTTATGCTGTCTTCTAAGCACGGCAACTCTGATAGTAACAGCGATATCGATGGTAGTTAGATATGATCAATAAACCATACCGGCAAGACCTGTGCGAACATTATTCAGTCACAGGCATTGTGAAAATATTGTTTCAAGTTGCGAAAATATAATTCTGGATCGCACTTCGATCGGCTAGACCCTGCAGTGTATGCCAAAGCAATTTACCTCATCATAACTGTGTATTTAGTTTTACATAGATTTTGAGATACTACTCGATTCTGACTATCAATGCATGACTACTGAATGGGAGCATCCAGATGAGATTTACCAAAATGAAAAAGTAGGTTCATGGGGTCTCATTTTGTAGAATATTGGTAAAAGTAACAAATATCGGGCTCCTTGTGTCTTCTGCATATTGCCCTGCATGTACGCAGCATATTCTCCGCAAGTTCCTCATGTGTTACCACCCATTCTCTCGGTATGTTCCCTGCAGGTTTCCTTACATGATCATGTTGCGCACATGTTGTCCGCATGTACCGTTTCTCGTTACCTGTACGTACCTCAAATGTTTACCCTCGTATTCCGCATATGAACTTCTAAACTGTTAACAGCATGTTCCACTGCATATGTTCTCTACATTGCTTAGAGAATTAGGGTCTACTATCTACATATTGCCATGTATATCCTTATATTTTGAATATGTTGTCCCATATGCTCCCTATATTATTATTATTATTTTTATTATTATTATTATTATCATCATCATTATTATTATTACTAGTATCATTTGAACTTGTAGTAGTAGCAGCATTACAGTGATGTTGAAACTGCACATGGCAGACGATAAATCCAGAAAAAACAATGTTCATCACATTATACCGCCCACATGTTAGTCTGACAATTGAACTGCAAATTCAAAAACATAATTTAAATGTTTTGATTATGAAATGTTCTTATAAACATCACAGCGGCAGATAGTTCCACGGAAGAAACAACTAACTTACAATTTAGCAATAGTCGCTTTTTAGCCACTAGTGAGATAAATAACTATTAATTTCACCTTCCACAGACACTAAGTTGCCGAAAGAACTAAATCAATGAGATTCCACTCGAATTCCTTGTAAAGCATAAGCGAAGAGTGCATCGACTTCGTGTAACCTGTCCGATCGGTTCCGAGACCCCACGTGTCAGTGCAGCCTGCGCTGCGGCTGCACCGGGAGTGTCAAGCGCCCAAACTACGGTACTCGTTGACTTGGCCACCTGTCGAGCAAGACGAGCTTTTTTAGCAACATTTTCTGCACCCGGCGACGCAACGGTTATGCGCGACTTGCGGCGTGCGGGCTGCCTCGAGTTCACCCGCTGCCCGTCGATGACGACGATGACACGGCTACACGCAGAGATTCGTTTAGCAAAAATTGTTGACGGAAAGACGAACTTTACCATATGCCATTTATCTCGGGAAAATACTGTATAAAACACTTGAACGTTTCAACAGATGATTGTTTTGGTAAGAGTTTTATGTATTCCTTTAAAAACGCTTAAGATATCAGTTAGTAGTAACTTATCTTTCGAATTAATGGGACAGAAAATGAGTAAATTAAAAATGTTTTTTTCAAAGAAACCAAACGTTAGGTCGACGATGATACGGCAACACCCAGAGATTCGTTTTCGGAAAATTGCTTAAGGAAATTTGACTTTTACCTTATGGAATTTATCTCGTGAATACTTTATACAGATTTCAACAGGTGGACAGATTTACCTTCATTGCTCTACGGTATATTACTATAATTACGTCTACGTGTAAAATCAATGAAGAAATGAATTAACAGCCCAATAATGGTACAAAAATTAAGCAAATTAACGGTAAATACACGGGGTTTCAATACATTCGTTTTTCTACAATCAAAATATTTGGTTAAATAACACGGAGACGTTCAGCGATTCATTTGGTTAAATGCAGGAAAAGCTTATCTTATGCTTTATTTTAAGGAAAAAATTGGAAGGATCCAATGAATTTCATAGACATCACCATCATCAATGCCTCAGGGCAACAACTGATGTCAATGCAGTCCCTCTGACCGGGAGGTCCTAGGTTTGAGTCCCAAAGGTGGCACGATTCTTCGAAACTAGCCAGATAGCTAGGTGGAATTGTCTGGACGAGAATTCTAGGGGCTTAGATCGGTAGTTTTCCGTGGTTTCTCTGTTCAACACCAGGCGAATGCCGGAGCAGTACCCACACTGGGCCATGGGCCGCGCGCGATCTTCATTGGCTCTTCCTTGCCCTTTCTTCACCCCTCACACACACTTACACTTTCATACACTACACTACCACATCCGGGGGCATCTACAGCTCTTTCATACACTACACTACCATACTAATCCGGGGACATCTACAGCTGAACCAAAATTTGAAACTTTGATAAGCATACCATAGAAGGAATATTTATTACTACTTCTTTTATTGCCGTAAATCTTTTTCACACATCCATTTTACGAAAAAAATGCATATTAAAATGGAAATATTACGTCTACGTACTACAGGACATACTTATTGCGAATGTGTCCGTGGTAATCATTGGCTTCTTTCAGCAATATCTTGCTAATACTTCATTCCAGTTCTAGCCCCATCAACAGCCGGCAATATCTTTCCGAGGATGAAAACACACGGGTTTACATTACGACCGGAATATCTAGCAAGAAATATTGCCAACATCAGAAATATTTATTGCCGCAATGTTTACATTGGCAACATTTCTTGCGAAATTATATTGATTGCCATTTTCTTGCAAGTGTAAAGACAGCTTAAGAGCTTATCCCGGCGATGCAACGCTAATGTGAGATACCTGGTTGAAGAAAACCCCTCTAGCCGACAGTAGACCTAAATGGCCATGCACAAGGCGAAGACCTCTGAAGAAAAATATCCACTACGCTTACGGGACTAATGTGCTCATTGACGTGCTCGGAATCACTATCAATGAAACAATCAACGATTTCTTAAACTTTGATTTCTCCAACAATTATTCATTTAGAAACGCGACTTCAAGCATTTAAGCAATGCGTTTACTTCTCTCTCAAAATTATTGAATAAAACATTAATAAATTACTTGTAATTGTAAAATCTCCAATTTAACGATATGCATTACTTTGTTTATATCTTGATTTTGATATAATGTAAATTTCGAATACCTTATCTTTACTTGGACTAAGACCAAAGCCATACATGAAAACGCACGAATCTCCAGTATAAAAGAAAGCTGCGGAAGTTCTGAGCCATAGGATCGGAGGAGGACGTGCATGTGACAGCTTACGTTGCCATGGTGACGAATATTATCTTAGAATGGATTCTAATCGTAGACAAATGGAGTGGTCATTTCACACACGTGGCGCTGTTCGTAACGCACCGCAAGCCCTGGCGAGAGCTGTGATCTGGCGGCGGTGCGGAGGGCACTTCAAACGGAAACCGTGCCACTGTGCTTCGGCAGCCGCCTCATGAGGCCGGGTGACACAGGAGAGGGCGGGCGCGTGCCTGCGGAAGAGGCGGCGACGCGCTCTACCGGGAGGGGCTCGAGTAATTGGCTAACGGAGCGGCCCCCGCGACTCGGTGCATCGCCGCCGCCGCCGCCGCCCTGTGCGCACCNNNCGGTGACATGACGATGCCTCCACTTCCTGGGAACCACGGGACACTCACTCTTTCCCCTCCCACCAGATCCCCTGCCGAGGAGGTTGGCTATTGTGTTTCGAGGGTGCTGGTACGATTCAATTACAGTACGATACCGTTTTGTTAAAATGTTCATAGCAACCTCTTATTGACCTGTTGATTGATTCCTAATTCCAGGTCATAATTACATTCAAATGCTAAGGTTATTAGTCCAGTAAGTGTAGAGCATTTTTCATCGCGGACAGTGTGGGACGTCTTGACTGGCTGGCGAGATTCGGCGTTGACTGCGAGGATTTTCCTCAACCAGGTATCTCCCTGCAGCGGGTCCCAGCCGCGATATGCTCTAAGTTCCCGACTGGTCTCCTGACAAGTGAACAGCGTCTTAGTTTGTAACCATTGAAACAGAGATAGGTTGAGTTTTCATAAAAACAGAGCAAGTTGTGTTAATTTACGAGGAATGAGAAAAGGGTGTTCAGTGCACATCAGCTGAAATTTAACATTTAAATAATGATGTTCGTGTATCTAATAGAAAAAATAGAATTGTTTCATTGAAGAAGGCGGTGCGGTTTCTTCACTAATCACTACACTTTATAGTAGGGTAAGGTTTGTTTGGAACGTTTGTCCTTATAGTTGTGACTTACCACAATATATTAAAAACGATTACATTTTATCTAGACTTTATGTAACTTCAAAGATATATCTAATTATAGCTTTATACGAGAGGGGGGTCTAATCTTAACCCAGAGGAAGAAAGATGTCATCCAGGTCCATCCATCCGTGTACTACAATAAAAGCTGATAGTTCTTAATGAATAACAGTAATCTATTACAAATACGGCATTGTTCTTCTTTTCCGCATACATTTCCAATAAAATGAGAAAATAAAATTACGGAGATTTAGGAATACATTTTTAATATTGTGAAGTCAAGTGAAACGTTTCCATCATTTGCGCACGTTTTCTTGAGTTCCAGAATCTCTTCACAACATTTTACCTATAAATAGCTGAAAAATGAATAAAAGTTTAAAAAAATAATGGTAATATTTTTTTAAAAAGCGCGAGATTAGCAACATTTGTAAAAACTACACTTACTTGCATCGGTGAACGAACTTCAAATTTGAATTTTTTTGCATTGCTAACAAAATAGTAACTCACCCCAAGATCTACTCCTACTACTACAAACAAAAGAAGAGTTCAACAAAACGTGCGCAGAGTGAAGCTACATTTATCTCCAGAAGCAAAACAAGGGGCCATCTCAGCATTTGATTTTTCTAGCTTAAATCTAACAACCAATTACAGTAGCTGGTAAAATATGATGTGTAATGCAAGTATGCTGTTGTACGTTTTATTAAACGAGCATGAACATCAACAAATCTTGTTTTGACATTTCTATTGATACACACACACACACACCTAAAAAGGAACACAGCAACGTACAAATCTATCTCACAACCAATTACACTTGCATTATGAACACTGAACACACTGTGTTGGCGCAAGCGGCCAAGCGCTGATGGAGCTCTAAGCGTCCGTGGCGGGTGGCCACCGGGCGGGGAGGTGTTGACGGTCACAGCCCCGTGCCATTCGCCGCCTGCGCTTGTTAGCGCTTCTCCGCCAAATGACGAGCTTGTAGAGCACAGAACGTCATTGTGATGCGAGCCAGAGATGTCAAGTTCTTGTTAAGAAATATAGCTCTTTGAAAAACCTATTTTCAATGTATCGATATACAATTAATGGTATTTTAAACGAAAAACCTTCTTGTACCAACTTATAAAGCTTTATAACACAAAACATCTGACGTAACAGAAAGTTTACTATGAATAGTATACATATCCACTATCTAGTATACATATCTAGTACATTTTCTGTATTTATAAAACTTGTTCAAAAACTCAAATAAGATTGTTTGAACAGCGGCAAAATCGGGGTGTTTTCATGAATCAACTGCGTGACAATTGTAGAAATGGAAGAGACTGCGTAGTGATCCCTACTAGTATGAATTGACGAAAGGACAACGGAAAAAATATAAAAACTAAATAACATCTTCAGACATCCTCAGCACTGGCCGGTATGTAGGAAGAGTAATAACACGCCATCTTCTTCAATATATGATACGAAGCAGTTTTTAGGAGAAAGCCCATCTACAGGCCCCATTTGCCATGATCAGTCTTGGCACTGGTAAGTGTTGATCCTCCCAAGTGATGCGTCGCCGCTTGTACATTGCTTGAATGAACCAAACAGGCAAACGTGCATCGTTAGATGCCGCACGGCGAACTCTCCAGCTCACGCCAGTTGTTTAGCGACTTTAACACTACACACATGCGATCCCTGACGTCTGAAAAATTACTATCAACACATGACTGCACCAAAAATGTGGGAAAAAATTCTAGGCAAATAATTCTTTGTATTTCTATTAACACGTTTCCAGATTACATCGCCTAGACACCTTGTTATCTATGAGTAATTATCTCTTCCAGATATATCGTTCCCTGATTAAAATAATAATTAACCAGAATTTGTATTGTAATTAAGATTCGTTTTAATAAAAAGATGCATTCAAGTCATTGTTATAATTGACCTGTAATGAATTTTCAATAGCATCACCAAGATCCTTGGTGCTCCAGAATGGAAGAATACACAAAATAATAATGCAATTTATATCTTTGCACATTGCATTCTACATCTTTGTTATAAAGTAATGTACAATCTTTATTCTGAATGATTGAGCGCGTTGGGAAGTTGATGTAGGTCAACATTCAATAAACTTTCCTGTTGAACTGAACGTCATTGTAGTATTCCCTGTTCGTTTTATAACAAGTCAATAGTTGCCGAACTTATCTCATTTCGTACATGTTCTTTAAAGAATATACGTAGAATGGTACTAAATACATCCCTATAGGTCTACGTTTCTATTAAAAGCACGTTAGGCGTATTTTCTAGGATGTAACGTAAAATCGAAATAAACATGATAAACATTTCATATTTCTAGATTTTTACATAGAAAGTTCTGATCATAATAATTGACATAATTTAGGATATAATCTTATTGAATGTTAAATAACCTGCAGGTTTAACAGTGACGTTGCACTTGGCAAAGAAAATTAGGAGAATTAGAAAGCAATGATTCTCCACCCACCCTGTCAGAGGATAAGATAGAGGGCTCAACCCTATCAAGGAGAAACATAATGCCACGTCATGTTACTCTTATGGTGTCTTTTGCCAGACACAATTCATAAGTACACTAATTTTACATTTACAGTGAGAAAGTGCAGTTAGTAAATAGTTTGCAGATCATTAACATTTCTTAAGATGAAAATGGGTGAACATTTCCTACTATTTCAAGCAATGTCAGATAAAAAAAAAGCTGTAGTGTAACTGAAATGATATCTTTAAATTTCACTTGTCGACTTCCCCTGGAAAGAAATGGCTTCGTATTGCGATGTTCTACGTATGTAATCACGTTCTTTTGCTTGATAAAAAGTCAGATGAGTGATTGAACGACGTATTCTGAACGGCCGTGACACGAGAGTCAAGCGAATTGGAGAGCCCCGCGGAACGGTAGCTGCACGAACCTTGTCAGAGCGGCGACGCCCGCAGCTGTCATAAGGTCGTTAGTGGCTAATTACCCCGCACCCCTATCACTCCATCCCTTCCCCCTCTCCCTCTACCCTCTCTCCTCTCCTTACGGTGGTGGCCACCGCTAACAGCAACCCGTCACCATCTCTCTTAACTGCATTTGCGAGAACGTTATGAGTGGCCTGAGGCAAGCAAAAAGTTTCTAAGTCTGTACATAGGAAACGTGTGAATAACTATTGTTGATGTTTTATTTGGCAATTTCAGTAAATGAGTGTGGATGTTGTGGTAGCTACGAATTGCCTTCGTTGTCAATACCATAAAAAAACGATATTTTCAACGAATTCAATTGTTAATTTCTGATTTTGTTTCTAAATTTGGTCTGACATGAGAGTGCTACAAGACGGACGCCTTCCAAGGAATAAAATAATGAGCAATTGATACAATCACAGTACAATAAGTCTCGCAAAGTAACAATCAAGGTCGCTCACACGTATTATTTCAGGAAACAGGAACTAAATAGTAATCGAAGAACGTAACGTAAAATTTAAAAACGACGAATACTCAGTACCAAAGTTAAGTTATTGCTCAGTGGTAGAGCATTCGACTGAAAATCGAGAGGACCCCAGCGTTTCGCTATGTTTTGCAACCGCAGGACGTAAGTTGTTTTAGCGATTTTTTCGTTTTTCTGAAGGTCTCTGAACGAGATGTAGCATGTGGGGGTATAGTTCACTGGTAGAGCATTCGACTGCAAATCAAGAGGCCCGGTTCAAACCCGGATGGCCCCTAGCGTTCCGCTGTTTTGCAACTGCAGGACGTAATTTGGCGTATCGATGTAATTACTTTTTAGAAGGTCTCTGAACACGATGAAGTATATGGCGGTATAGCTCAGTGGTAGAGCATTCGACTGCCAATCGAGAGGTCCCCGGTTCAAACCCGGGTGTCACGTAGTGATTCGCTGTTTTGCAACTGCAGGACGTAACTTGGTGTAGCGATGTAATTATTTTTTAGAAGATCACTGAGCACCATGTAGAGCATGGGGGTATAGTTCAGTGCTATAGCATTCGACTACAGATCGAGAGGTCCCCGGTTCAAACCCGGGTGCCCCCTAGCGGGTCGCTGTTTAGCAACCGCAGGACGTAATATGGCGTATCGATATAATTACTTTTTAGAAGGTCTCTGAACACCACGAAGTATATGGAGGTATAGCTCAGTGGTAGAGCATTCGACTGCAGATCGAGAGGTCCCCGGTTCAAACCCGGGTGCCCCCTAGAGATTCGCTGTTTTGCAACAGCAGGACGTAATTTGGCGTATCGATGTAATTACATTCTAGAAGGTATCTGAACACCATTTAGAGTATGGGGTGTAGCTCAGTGGTAGAGCATTCGACTGCCGATCGAGAGGTCCCCGGTTCAAACCCGTGTGCCACCTAGTGATTCGCTGTTTTGCAACTGCAGGACGTAACTTGGGGTAGCGATGTCATTATTTTTTAGAAGGTCACTGAACACCATATAGAGTGTGAAGGTATAGCTCAGTGGTAGAGCATTCGACTACAGATCAAGAGGTCTACGGACCAAACCCGGGTGCCCCCTAGCGGGTCGCTGTTTTGCAACTGCAGGACGTAATTTGGTGTAGCGATGTAATTATTTTTTTGAGATAGTCTCTGAACGCCACAAAACCTATGGGGGTATAGCTCAGTGGTAGAGCATTCGACTGCAGATCGAGAGGCCCGCGGTTCAAACCCGTGTGCCCCCTAGACATTCGCTGTTTTGCAACAGCAGGACGTAATTTGGCGTATCGATGTAATTACATTCTAGAAGGTCTCTGAACGCCACAAAACCTATGGGGTTATAGCTCAGTGGTAGAGCATTCGACTGCAGATCGAGAGGTCCCCGGATCAAACCCGAGTGCCCCCTACCGTTCTGCAGTTTTGCAACTGCAGGACGTAATTTGGCGTATCGATGTAATTACATTTTAGAAGGTCTCTGATAATCATGAAGCATATGGGGGTATAGCTCAGTGGTAGAGCATTCGGCAGGTCCCCGGTACAAACCCGAGTGCCCCCTAGCGGGTCGCTGTTTTGCAACTGCAGGACGTAATTTGGTGTAGCGATGTAATTATTTTTTGGAAGTTCTCTGAACATCACGACACCGATGGAGGTATCGCTCAGTGGTAGGGAATTCACCTACAGATCGAGAGGCCTGCGGTTCAAACCCGGGTGCCCCCTAGCGGTTCGCTGTTTTGCAACTGCAGGACGTAATTTGGCGTAGCAATATAATTACTTTTTAGAAGGTATCTGAACACCATTTAGAGTATGGGGGTATAGCTCAGTGGTAGAGAATTCGATTGCAGATCGAGAAGTTCCCGGTTCAGACCCGGATGCCCTCCAGTGATGCGCTGTTTTGCAACTGCAGGAAGTACCTTGGTGTAGCGATGTAATTATTTTTTAGAAGGTCACTGCACACCATGTAGAGTGTGGGGGTATAGCTCAGTTGTAGAGCATTCGACTGCAGATCGAGAGGTCCCCGGTTCAAAACCGGGTGCCCCCTAGCAGTTCGCTGTTCTATAACTGCAGGACCTAATTTTTTGTGTCGGTTTTTTTGAAATTTTTTAGAACATCTCTTTCCGTTGCGTGACATGTGTCTCTCTATGTTTTGAAATCGCTGGAAATAAGTGTTTTTAGCGTGTTGATTTGCACTGATTCTAGTCGATCATACGCAGTTATAGTTCTGTGGTAGAGCATTCGACTGCTGTTTGAGAAGCGACCAGTTTCAACCCAGATGCCCCACTGCGTTTGGCAATGTTTTCCAATCCCAGGCCGTAAATTGTTTCACCGTTTGAATTCCTTTTTCAGAATCGTGTTGTATGCCCTTTTTTAATTTTAATGTTTGCAATTATTATTTATTTTAACGTTTTCTCAGTAGTTTGTCATATGTCAGCAGTTTTGACGCTGATCTCGGTGGAATCGCTGACAGATTCCTACAGAAATCGTTGTGAATTTTTGAAAGCAGCTCCAATTTGTATGTTCACATTTTTAATGAGGACAATGTCCAATAATATGATGTATAGAGTGGAATATCTATTAAACATTTTTTTATTCTAAAAAAATATATGATTTTGGCTCTTTGTTTGTTTTGAAGTTTTTAAAAAATAATTGACGCCTGATCCGATTTGGAATATCATAATATTACATAGCTTATTTCAGTAATACTTAAAATTATGGACGCAAAAAAGTGTGCTGTGGCTGTTCTTATCTATTGAGTTTTTTCTAAATTATACTTAAGTGATTTTTGTACAAGTCGGTGCTTATTTAATAGCTTTGAAATGTTGGTAATGTGGTAGTTGGTCCAACCGTCCAGGAAATAGAAAATGTTTTGCCTGGGGCATTTGCATCAATTTCTTTAAATGGTTAGCACAAATTTCAAAATGAATATGTTACGAAAATACAAAAATCGTTAATATCAATTTTGAGGGTACCCAAGTTTGAAGATATGGACACTCTGTACCGACGGATAAAACACAGGATACATATATTTATACCGTTTCACTTTATGCCCGATTGTCATATTTTGTTTCCCATCATTGATTGGAATAAACGTGCACGAATTGGAATTCATGAATATGTCGAATTCATGAAACGTCTTTCGGTTTACATTAAGAGATAGACCTCGGTCGCAAATGTACGAGTATCGAGTGAGTGCCTTAAGCAAGGGAGTAAACCCTTCCACGTGAGTCCTAATTGACGCGCGCGACCGCGCGCACCGCCTTCCGCCCTTCAACTGCTTCAATCGCGACTTGGAAACAGGCGAAGAGCGTCGAAAAGCGAGGCGACGTCGCGTCGTCGTGAGCGTGGTGCGGTGTGGCGTGGGCTGCCCGACGCGCCAGCGAAGCCCCTGAGCCGTGGTTGGCTGCCATAATTTCCGTCTTGTATTGATTGGACGGGGAGGCGATGACGTCAGCGCTGCCGGAACCGGAAGCGCTCCGGGCCGGAGCCGCGCGGGGCGAGGCGGAGGCGGCCGGGACGGGTGGGGGAGGCAACTCTATTTCCGGGAGGAAGAGCGGAAGAGCGGCTGGCGCCTCATATCGCGGCGGTGGAGGCGGCGCGGGGACGGCGCGGGGCGGCGGGGGGCGGCGAGGGCGGCGGGGGCGCCGGCCGCAGCGACCAAAATATTCTGCAACGAGGCGCGCAGCGCGACGCGACGCGGCAGGCCACGCTCCACACCAGCCGCCACAACGCGATGAAATGACGATGAATGTAGGTAGCAACGTGCAATGGCAAGGGTGACATTCTTTCATGTAACCCTCGATCGATTTGACCATCAGATGCCCTTAATGCACTTGAATTCTTTCATGCTGTAGGCTAACGACTTCCTTGCAGACCGAAAAATATTTTTTGGGAAGACTTTACTTTTGGATTTACACTTAGCTGGAAGAGGAGACGGATGACGATTAATTAAAATGTTCGAGGACAACATTAATGATTATTTTGAACTTACAAAATACAGACGTGGCTTTCTTCTGATCGACGGAAAACTTGTCGGAAAGCTCAAACATGTCCAATGTGTATTTTTTCTTCATAAATATCTTCTTCAGATTTTAAATACTTTTCTCTGATCGTTCATGTAACTTTCACTTTTCAAAAAGTTTATTATGAACAAAAAATCGTTCTTGAGAACCGCATTTGATCTACTTATAAGCTGTTTCCTTGCATGGTGAAAAACTCAACCCCAAATATTACAGAAGCATCTCATATACCTTAATAATAATAATAATAATAATAATAATAATAATAATAATAATGCTATTAATAATAAAACAAGAACTTCTATAATAACGTAAGATTTTGGCCTTTGCATTTCGATTGCGTTATTTCTAACTTCTTAACACTAGCTCTTTTTTAATATATTTTCCAAATAAAACAAGAATACAACAAAGTGCAAAGAAAATTCCGCTTTCTGGATCGCTTCAGTAAAAATGTCCAAGTGGTTCCAACCCAACGTGAAATAAATTGCATGTGAGCAACCTTTGATCGGCGCGCACAGCCCTGAATTGCACCTCGCGTTCGAAGTACCCAGTGTCCGCGCCGGGCCTCGACGCGAGGTGGTGTCGACGGGCGGCGTCGCCAGGGAGGGGTGCGCCCCGAAGCGACGTCGCTGTCCCAGGGTCGCACCGCTTCCACCCCCACCCCCACCCACGCCGGCCCTTTGTTGCGGCTGCGGGGGCGCGCTGGCCATAAGCTTTGCAACACCGCGCTGCACGCGAACCTGCCTCCCTGCGGAGCATGGCTCTACTCTACACTCTCAGAATTTTACGCATTACTTTAATGTAAATTACATTAATTATCGTGAAGGCATATTAAATTCTTGACCTGATGATTATGAATAGTATATGATACGAATGGTGACTGGTAGGGGAAACTCGAGAATCTCTAGATGAAATTTACTAGGTTTTTAACTTATGCATTAAATTCAATTTACAAATATATATATATTACGCACTCTTTAATGTACAATGTTACATGAAGTTTCTTGTACAATACACGAATCTACATTAGATTTAATGACATTTCTGACAGTACCTTCGAGACGTCTTTCAGATAAACGGGTAGGGGGCCGCTTGGTGAAAAGTAATGCGACTTTGTCCATAACGAATACGTATTAAACTAACATTACTTATATCTTTTCCATCGTACATCCCGGCAGACTCTTTTGCATCGCTGTCAAGAGGAAAGAAGCTATTCCTCGATTACATTTGCGTCGTGTGCAAAGCAAGACATATGTCATACTAAAGCGGTAGAACCTCAATAACTCGAATACTTTGACATCTCAAAAATTAGTCATAACCTTTCACCTTCCTTTTAACTTTGGAATTCCTCTCGTCACGCCGAGAAGGTCGTTATATTTTAGTTTTTTCTCTCTTCTTTTCTATTTTACGTCGAGTCATTGATTTCTTACTATATCTATAATCACTTTAATTTTTAGGTTTGAAATACAGCAATCCATATGTTTATTTATAAGAAGAACAAAATTTAAACAAAAAACTCAAATTATCTACACTGAAATCATGTTGAATATAAGATGAATGCTTTTAAAGTCACTTCTGCAACTTTTCGTAGCTAATATCCATCTAACATACAAGACAATTGAGTGATGTAACAACTGTGAATAATTACAGTGAATAATAAAACAATGAGCAGACCTAATCTCTACGCATATTTTCCATTTTTCGTAATAACTTACACTCTTCTCAAGAGAAGCGATTGTAATTTCTAAATTACCCGTTTATGCAAATCCCCAATTTTGCAAAAAACGATAGAAATTTCGAAAATATAATTACTCTTGTACAAATTTTTCAGAATATTGAACTGGCAACCAACCTTAATTTCTAGAAATATATTTGGATCGTCTTGAAAATTCGATTTTTTAAACTCGGCTTTAAGAATCTGAATCGCGTGTATCAGCATTAGTGAATGTCACAGTTAGACTTCTTGTCAAAAAAAATTAAATCAATAATGAATGATACTTGATAAAGACATCAAATACAAATGAAAGATGACGTAACATCTTATGTTGCAAGTTTGACCTACACCTTCGAGCCGAACGCTTGCACCGCGTCCCCGCACCGAGTGATCAGGGCTGGAGGAAAAAGAAGAAGAAGAAGACAAGGAGAAAAAATGAAAATTGAAATCCATTATTAAGTTAAGTATTATTAGTTACCCATAATCTAGTCATGACTAAGTGCATGTAGTTTTAACTCTGTATTTAAATTAACTTTCATTAGTTAATAAGACAAAGCCCCGCTCTAGCTGCTTAAGCCGCAATGTAACCGACTTATCAAAATAAATATATACATAAATTTCCGCCTCCACACGGACACTGTGGAGGGGAAATTGGAGGTACAAAAAGCAGGGGGCGGCACAGCTCGCTCAATTGCCCTTAAACGGGGGCGTCTTGCGTTGGCGGTGCACCCTACATCGAAGTGAGAGTTTGACCAGAGTCCACGATCGATCCTTCGTGAGAATGCAGGTCGTTCTGGGTACGAGGAAATCGTTTAGAGACGTAAGTCTGTACAGGTCAGGAATCACTTCGTGGCAAATGGTATTAGAGGTACCCATCTACATTCCGCTGACGTGACGAGCAGGCAGCGAGGGATTGTATGGTGTTTAAACAGATATGTATCATTAGGAAGCTATTGTGCATGTTTGAAGCAATTGAACATTAGTGTAGAATTTGTATTTGAAATTTTTTTCAAAACACTCAGTATACATTAATATCAGGTTAATTAGTTTTGAATTCAGAATATCACTTTAGTTTGTAATTAGTTCTAATAGTATACTATTTCGTATAATAAAATGAAATGATGGGTATTAATGCACAAGTACGAAGTATATTATAATGAACGAAGATCGAACCCGTTACATTGTGAGTCAGGCAGTACTATTGTTTACAAGTGATTAGAACTAATATAAATGGAACCTACTTGTCATTTCTAGATCTCTGGCGGTATAAATTCTATGATTGACTCCAGTGCAACATGTTTTTTGGTATTTTGCTCTGCTGAGCGGTTTATCATCCCTCGCAGTGGGACATATCAATAGCACGGAAAGTGTCGGTAAATAGATAACTAATAATTAATTGCGACTCAGTGTCTGGTTTGCAAATATCGCTGTAATTGGTTGACGACCTATACTACAATGAATCTGTATCATAAAGTCCGACGTTAAAAAAACGAGCTGCAGCCATTTACTACAATTAAGAGAACTACAGAATGGGAAAAGTATTTAGACAAAAAAACATTTTATAATTAATTGAAGTTCATCTCCCTAAGATTATTGTATTTCTTTCTCATATGATAATCATATGTATGGTTATTTTGATTGTACAGTAAATCCTAATAGGAGGGGATTCGTCAGACTTTTAAATGATATGAATCATTAAAGAGAAAGACAAGGTTGTTCTACAATAAAATTTGTTTGTTTTTACATTATTCAACTTTATATCTAAAATGACACTGCGTTCCCCTTTTTTAACAAGTGATCTTGCTACTTTGAAATTATATTATAAAAGAAAATGATGGTTGTTATCGTCTGTTAACATTTTTTAACAGAAATTTAAACCATCCAATTTATTGTTTATTATTTTGGCCATTAATTTGATTTCTTTCAGTTATCAAAGGAACTTGAAAGGAACTAGATTTATTTAAGTCAGTGTGTTCGCACTGACATGCTCAAAAATTAACTTCGTACAGATCATATCCGTACAAACGTTAGTACATTAAAGAATTTTTGCCTGACGTCATTTTTGTGCGATATCATCTCATATCAACCTGCGAATTAGTACGAATTTTCAAATGAATTGTACAAGTCCTTGTCAATTGCTGCCACCTGCAACTTTTATAACGGCGCCTACTGAAGCCCCACAGGCTAAAAACCGTCCAACCCTAATGCTCAGCACTTTCACTGCAGACAGACTTCATCGAGTGTCGCCGGAGACAAGAGAAGCGGGAACCGCCCCCTGGGCTGCGCGCTCTGCTCTCGCCGCGCCGTGCCGCGCCGACGCTCATTTGCATACAATGCGCGGAAAGGCCCGGCGCCAGGCCACGCAGCGCATGCGACCATTTTCTGAGCTCTTGTAATCCGCGAGCTTTCGTATTAAGACGTTTAGAGGCACGTGTTCGACGACGGCCTTTGCGTCATGAAAGTTCGCGCCGTGACGTAACTGTTTCTTGGACGTAGCAATGAGTGCACCTCTTGTTCTAGGTTTATAACCTCACTGAAATGCGGTGTGACGCGTTCCCAAGAAAGCAGACGAAAACAGTGAGATTGTTGAAGTTCTTCCTAAGATTTTATTATTACATAACATGACGTAATAGAGACCTGTGTGTTACTAAGCACAGAAAATCCTGTATCGTGCTAAAGAAGGAAGTCCTATGCTGTCAATTTACTATCCTCGTGAGTCTCATTAGGCCATCGTAGAATTAGGGATAGAGATAAGAATGAGACCAACAATTCATGTTAGTACATTGGGCAAGCGGTTTTATAAGACGTGTACTTACTGCATTCCGAAGAGTCCAACTTTTATTTCTAAAGGACTGGAGTAAATGTCAAGAGTCAGTTTAATTTGCAACTGGAAAAACTGCATTTAAGTCTTAAACTATTAATGTTTTTCCTTTAAATACTACAGGTCACCGAATTTATCTTTCTTATACGCTTATATACTTATCATAATTATTTTTTTCGAAAATTAACATTGTAAAAGGGATTTTGTACGAAAGAGTACATACATTTGAGTATAAACTATTTGATTTCATTATTGTCTCTTTTTACTACCAGGCTGATTTCATTTTTCCCTCTTGCATCAACTGCTTGTTAAAATATCTTATTCTAATCAATTTTTGAAATAAAGTTTCATTGTAATGACATCTGCAACTAAAAAAACTAAATTGTTTAAACGCTCATCGTTCCCCCTTTTTCTGACCCTTTATTCTTCCTTGCCGTCCCTTCATTTGGTACCAAACATATTTTGTGTTATATATCTTCAGTGTATTTATTAACGATTATTTAGGAAATACTCAGACAACACTTGGAATAACAAAAAATGTATTCAGTTATATCAACTGGTAAAACGCTAAAATACCAATAATACGATATTTTATCAATGCGATACAATTTTCTGCTCAAATTGCTTTTAAAATACAGTGCAAGTCTGAAAAAGTATGAACGGTGTGTTGAACGGTTGGTGTCTGTTCGCGATTAAAGTATCCATTAAGAAGCATTAAGTGACTCGTGCTGTAGTGGTAGTACCGCTCACCTTTGGTTACCACGATTTAAATCCCTGTTATTTTATTTTGATGGACAAATCTTTTTTACGGCAGTTTTTCATACGGAATTCCCCTTTGCCTTCCCTTGGATTCCACATCATCATAGTCGTGTATCGTTTTCACCCCTGTCACGGATCACTCTTGCATTCATCTCGCTGTTTAAACGCACGATCTAGTAGCAGACCTGTGTACCCGACTGCAGAAAATCCGCCTCTACGGGCTTCACAATCTAGCCATTCGATAAATAAAATAAATAGTTATCAGTTGAGTAAATAGATCAGAACAAAAACGTTTCAATTTTTATGGTTTTTCCTTTCGCTATTGCGTAGCAATGTTTGTCAATAAAATAATGTGCATGTGAGGGTGTGTTGAAGTGTTTTGTGTTTAACGAAATGTGCGCTTACCTAAACAATCTCTATATTACTTGCGAGAAAGAAATGTATTCTAGAAGATTAAACAGAATTTTTTTTTTACCAAAATGGTGGGTAAAATATAATAATTAAACAAGCATTGCCGTAATTAAGATTTTGTTTAGTCTTTCGCTCGACTGAAGGTTGTGTACAATAATAGAAAGAGATAAAGACAAAGTTTCAGGCTAGAACAATATGCAATGGTAATTGTAATTAAAATCGTTCAAGATAGACACATATCAAAATATATTAAATAACTAGGTACGAAAATTACACCAGGTCCCACCGAGACTTGAACTCGGATCGCTGCATTCAGAGTCCAGAGTGCTAACTATTACACCATGGGACCGGCGAGCTTACATTGTTGCAACAAATATTATGATTTCATTAACTCGCCTTTTGAAGTTTGGAAAATGAAATGTTTTACAAATTTCAAAGGAGCTCAGGCTAGCTCGATAACGAACCAAGTTCACCAAAAAAAGCTTTGGTGTCCCGCACAAAGATTCCTTTTCATCAAGTTTTTTTCCTAATCAAAGAAATACTTATGATATCAATCCTGGTTTGGCTTTATTAGTCATCCACAAGGTCGACGTTTAGGCGTGCAATGCATACTATTCTTCGCTCTCAATAGAGATTGCAGTATGTGAGACTTTTGGATCTAAAGTGTGCCTCAAAATGTGTACTCGCTTAGAGCAAGAGTTAGGACACCCTCCTCTTGTACAAGCAATCCCTCCGCGCAGGATTTAAATGCAAGCATAATAAGAAGATACTTAAGGACCCGTATTCCTGGGGAGCCTCGGGGTCCTGAAATATATCATAAAAAATTCCCAAACAATGTCATTAAATATGTTTGGACCTGTAAGAAACAATAAGCGTACTTGTAAAAAAGAATTGAAATGTATTTAAGTTGAAATATAATATAAGTTCAATTTTTTAAGCAATTTGTTAATTGTCATTTGTGTACAACAAAAATTCATTCGATGTTTTACTGTTCAATGAACCGTTTCAAACAATATTACAACTATGACCAGGTGGTAAAATGTTTTTATAAAAACTATTATCATGAGTGTTTTATAGTAAACAATGGGTTTTTTTCCGGAGGGGAAGGCAATAGGATTTTGTGCTTGGGAGCCCCGCACTGCCCAAAATCGGCCCTCCGCAATACGCAACGTCCCGAAAGCCGCACGCTCTGGCGGGCAGCGGACGCCACATCTGCGCCGTCTGGGGGCACTGAGGACGTGCAGGAGGCAGAGGCGAGCCGCGGAAAGGATAACAGAGGAGTACGAAGGCTGATGAACGAAAGCGGAAGTTTGGAGAAAGGTAAGTATTAGCGGCCACAACAGATTTGTGAACGATGAACAAACGGCGAGGCCGAAGTGGCAATAGAGGTCGAACAACGTAGGCTTGGAGGTGGGGGTAGAGTGGACGTGACGTTGCACATCGTAGAGATGGAATTGTCAAGGCCACGAGAAGTGATAGTGAGGTGAACCTGGTTGGGAGAGAAAGCAGAATGGCACTAGAATAAGATGGTGCGCTTTTGTCGTAACTTACAAGTAACTTTGCCTCAGTCACTCCTTTTGCATTGCCTTGAATGTTCAGAAAAAATACACACGAGGTACCACCAAGTTTTGAACTCGGATCGCTTGATTCAGAGCCACCAGTGCTAACCATTACACTAGCGGAGCGGACGATTCATGGTATTGCCTCACATTCAAATTTACTTTTGTGACAGTGTTGCTTTTATAATAAACAGTTCCCACCGAGATTTGAACTTGGATCGCTGGATTCAGAGTCCAGAGTGCTACCCATTACACCATGGAACCGACAAGAGTCGGTGCACCGTTGACACGTCCTAAAATCATAAGTGTATCCTATGCAAACGTACATAATTACCACTTGCTGGTATGTACTAGTATCTGTATAACAACAACATATTTAAACAATATTAATATTTTGAATGAAACTTAGCATCTTCACAAATTTGAGTAATAGAATTTCTCACATTTATTTGAGAATTCTGTGAATGAGATGTGAAAATCGGTACATCTTGCAAAGTTTGATACTAGTAAAAAATCCATTGATCACTATAATTTGCAACAAATAACCCAAAAATTATCCCATAAAACACTCCGTTCTAGTTATTTACATGCGGAAAACGACTCCCCATTGAGCTGGCTCTAATTTACAAGACGACGGGTCCAACCGTGGTTTAAACTCAGAACACTGGATTTGGAGTCCAGACTTTTTACCATTACACTGCTTTGAGCCGTGGTTTGTTGTGTATATTAAAATGCTTTTGCATGTTTTACGTTGTATTTTGAAAATGTGCGTTTATCTAAAATAAAATAATGTTTTCAATATTTTCGCAAATATTCTAACGTATTTCAAGAAAATGGGAATTGAAATTTAAAAAAATAAAATTATCTTTAAACTTTGCGAAAATGTTGATATATACTTTTAGAGGTTCTCTAACATGGACCCCATACACTTATATCTTTTAATTCTAAGATCCATCTATTTTAATATGTTGAGCATTTCTAGATAATAATGTAAAACGAATATTTGTCATGATATATGTTTTTTCTAACAACGTTTCTTTTTTATCTAAAAGCTCGTCAGACATTGCTGTTTTCATTAATTTTCAATCGCTAAAGCGATAAAGTGAATATAAAGTTTCTAGGACTGGGATCCTTTATGGAAGTCTGAATTGATAATTTCCAAACTCTTGGATCTGTAATGAATTCTAAAACACATTTGCTAAACAATAATCACAGCTTAGCCATTTTATTTGTACAAAATGCATGTTTAATGTGTTAAAATTATAAACGCTAGTGTAACAATTATTAGATAGCTTATCGCACTAAATATTAAAATCTATTTAAATATTTCGTACCAATATTTGTAGTATGATTTTATTCTTGTTAATTGTGCTAAATCCATTATTTTCCGCGAACTACTAAAAGCTCTGGCCACCCACACACACCGTGGAGGCCGTACCACAGGCTAGCGACCGCTGCCCTAAAAGCAACCTTCCGAGCGCGGTCAAACGGCCAGCGCGGGCACACCGTCTCCACCTCTACAGTATTGATGTAGCTGCCCCAGCGGCGCGGCCGTCACCGCTGCCACCGCTGCCCTTCCGCCTCCCGCGGCATGCAAAGCAGCTCGGCCGCACGAACTTCCGGGGAGGGACAGAGGACGCGCTCTCGCTCGCACGCCCCGCCCCGTCGCCGCCCCTCACCGCTCCGCTCGAAAATTATCCTCCGAGGACACGCGAACGCGCCCGCGGGGCTGGCCCTGATTTAAAATTCGACAGGTCCCACCGAGATTTGAACTCGGATCGCTGGATTCAAAGTCCAGAGTGCTAACCATTACACCATGGGACCACGCGCTACTTGCGCGACACGCCTGTTAAAATCGTGGCGAATTTTCACATGCGCACAAAATGTTAACATAAAATGTACGGTCCTTTCTGTATAGGAGCCTAACGTATGCGAGTTTAATTTTCAGATTAGTTCATAAATATGTACAATAATTTTGTAAATAATATAATTATCTGTTTCGAACAATCACTTGTATCCACATTACTCCATAATTCGAAATGATAAAATTCATATCCTAAAAATTGCAATGCATTTTCTTCTAATTTGTACAATTGCTAATTAGCTGTTCATCAAAGATTCATATCCTCAGTTAAAAAAATAAAACGTTCTTATTCTTCTAGAAAAGTCAATTCAATGTCATATTTTTATTGACCGAACTGACCGAACAAGTTTTGATAATTGAAGATAATACTGTTTTTATTTTCTCATTCATCTTGATGACAAAAACAAACGTTTAATATTTTAAGAATATTAGGCTCCATCATAGTTTGTTCATGCATTAGGTCCTTTAACGTATCAATCCGGTCCTGGCTGGAATGCGGATCCGATTGTATTTGATGTTCATGTATTCGGGGTTAATGGTTAATGCGTATGTTAGAGAACGTTTAGCAATGTACTGTGATCAGAGCACGTGTTGTTACAGACAGACTGTTGCAGAATTATAAATATGCAAACTGCGCTTTCTGAAGAGTGTTTACTGATTTCTAAAACCAATATTAACACGGTCAAAAACACTGCGAATGTGGGGAAACCAGAGTACTGATATCTCTGCTGATATAAATTTATAGTGCTAACAGCACATACTTTCTCACATTCTTTCTTACTTAGAATTTTCTAACATTCATACTCGTAGTTTAACTAACATGAGAGGTGAGCAAATTTTTAACGTCTTTTCCTCTATGCGAGAAAATAGTTACAGCCATATTTAGAACATTTTGAATATATTCATAAGGCTTTATGTAAAGGTACACCCAAAAATGAAAATCTCTCTTTCAAATTCTTAGGAATTTGATTTCAGCCAGATCGATTGTGTAATTTTGGAGAAAATCGTCTGAACCGATTTGCTGCTAGCGACGACAGACTGTTTTGCCTTAAACCAAGTTTTTGGTATCAAGAACCCACAAAACATGATTTCTGACTACTCTACGTAATATTTGAAGTATTTATTGTACTAACTAGATTTATCAACTTTTTTGATGTAAGGGCCCCAAAACACGAGTTTCTCTGACGAAAAATTGTAACTTTCCCATGCAAGATTATAATACTTACTCTTTAAAATATAAGTGTTCAGTAAAGTAAAAATAAATTCTTTTAATGAACAATCAGTTCAGTTATACGTATTGTATTATTTCTGAGTTTAACATGATAATGAAGTAATTTCATAGCAGACTAGGAAGAAAATATAATAAATTACATCCAGGTTCGTTTATTTTAAAAAGTGAGAAAAATGTTCAGGTTTCTTGAAAGTTTTACGTAACTTTACCGTTAACATTGAATCTTTCGTTATCCTTGAATATTTTAAAGATAAATTGTTATTTTTTTATATCCTCGTAAGGAATATGTGTATAAAGCCATTCACGTGACAATATTTGAGACTTATTTTACATAAAAAAGCCGTAATATAAAGAGAGATTTTTTTAAAAATTTTGTTTTGGAAGACAATTGAGGGAGAGTTTTATGTAATTGTACAAGAACCTAATTATAGTTCTCAAAATGGACGAGGTCCCACCGAGATTTGAACTCGGATCGCTGGATTCAAAGTCCAGAGTGCTAACCATTACACCATGGGACCGCGTCCCAGACGCTCAAACGTGCTTCTCGCAATGCAGGCTGACTAAAATTTGCTAGAATCGTAGAAAGATTGATTGTTTTTAGTGTTTCCTGGCGTGTCAACTGCTATGGTTATAAGTCCCATAAGTGTAGGTGATGAGTTGATCATGGGAGGTGGCAAAGATTTTTCCCCGCTGAAAGCTGAGTTTCGGCGGCGATCTACACATTCGCTTATGGGATTTTTGTCAATCAGGTTCCTTCCACCAGCGGGGACAAGCTCCCGGATGTCCTCCCGACATGTGTCTCAGTGCAGTGCATGTAAGAGTAGGTGTGTGTAAAGGGTGAGTATAGGACAAGGAAGAGGAAGGAAAGAGAAAAGTCCATAGCCCGTTGGGTACGTTGTTAGAGTATTACTCTTTCACTCACCTGGTTTTGATCAGAGATACCACGGAAAACTAACGATTAGTGCAGATTACCACTCTAGTTCTCCTCCAGACAGCGGGTGTCCTCCAGATCTAGGTAGATAGTCAACTTCGAAAATTCTGCCACCGTCGGGACTCGAACTTTAGTATCCATGGGTCACAGGCACTGCAGTGACATCAATATTTGATGCCCTAATGACCAGTTTGTTATGGTCTGCCTTCAAAGAAACAAGCACTTAACTATTGTAAATAGATACTACAGTGCAACCTGACTGAAGTGGTCATCCACGTTTCCGGCAGAAATTGGCTGTTAAAGAAGGTGGTCACTTAATTAAGATTTTAAAGTTACTGGAAACAAATGCAATATTGTGCTAATTGCTATGTTATGAAGTACGTCCTCTTTAACGGCCTTAATTACAATAAATGATAATATAAATGAAAATACAATTTAAACAAGGTATTTACATCATTGTTTTTTTCTTGAATAATATTGAAACATAGACTTGTCTTGTTACACTTTCTTTTAGTCGAGAAGCTAACTTTGCATTCTCAGAAAAGCAAACTTAACTTGAAGATGCAATTCAAAACCTCCAGAAGTTTTACAGCAAGTCGGTCTCACTATGGGGTTGATGAATGACCATCAGATAGGATTCGTGCATGCGGTGAAGATATTGTATAGACAGTAATTTTAATCACAATTCCACTACTTATAAACAAGTTAAAAATCATTCCACATAACCGCTTAATGAAGGTCAATCAACGAAATGTGCCTGGCCGCTTGGTCAGATGGGCGCAGAAAAGAAGGAATACGCGTGTTCTATGAAAAAAATGAATCGGTTTCAAGAAAAGAATAGCCATTAACTGAGGTAACCGTTTAATCGAAGGGGTCGTTTGAGCAGGTTTTACTTTACTTATAGGTCTTAGATTATCCAAATCGTAATCAAAATTTTTATACAATTAGAACTTATATAATATACGCTCAATTTTTGGCAGCGAGTAATGAAATTTAAAGAAAGAGATGATTAAAGTATTATTGTTGATGAAAGAAATGATTAATGTAATGGATTATTTTCGCATTGCGAAGTTAACGGCGGTGGCTTTCCAGTGAAGACAACATGTGCAGTATAAGCACATGCTTGACTTGCCAATACATTTATAAGATCCGACTGTTACGAAATTCAAATATAAATTTGCGCCAGTCGTATGAATTCGAGGGAAAAGAAGGCAATTGGAGAATGTAGTATAAGATACCACAGACGCAAGTTTTCGCTGGAAATAGAACGCCGAATAACTTATGGATAACTTATGGATGCGAAAACTGGACAGTCAATAGGTCAGACAGAAGAAAGATCGAAATGAGATTCCTGAGACCATTAGCAGGATATACACTACTAGATCTTAAAAGAAATGAAGACATCAGAGGTGAACTACAGATCTCTAGCATACTGGAGAAGATCGACTCAACGAGGAAGAATTGGTTCGAACACCTAACCAGAATGCCACAAGAACGGCTTCCCAAGACTATCCTCGAATACAAACCAAAGGGGAAACGATCCAGAGGCAGACCCCACATGAGATGGAAAGAGACTCTTGAGAGCGGAACGGGCCACTAGGCCCAAACCTTGTTGCTGATGATGATGGCCGAAATGTAGGCAGGGACATTCTGGTTTTAAAACTCAATTAGTAGCGATTTTCAGATATTGGAAGTTTGGCAAAACCTTTGGGTCGGTACTTCAGAAAATTAATGGGTGGTTGTATAGTAAGGAATAAGATACAGAGAACATTGAACACCATCGTAAGCGCTTCCTTTTGACCAACGATTTTGCGATTCCGCGCGCATGTGCTTAGCGGCTTCTGGAGCGGCAGAACAGCTGATCGCTTGCGCGCGTTCGCCAAATTCCCAAAATCGTTCTTCAAAAGGAAATGTAGAAATCGGATCTAATACTACACCTAATTCGATATCAAATGTTTTCCAGAGAAAAGAAGCACAGTTGGAGACACAAAGCTAAATCAGCTATCGCCTTTGTATACATACATCAACAGATTATGTTATTTGCTCTTCATCGGTATGACATTAATTAATTAGTAGTAGAGAATTAATATAAATCTCGAATTAGTAGTAGTAAATTAATTAGTATTAATTAGCAGAAGAGATCCACAGAGAGACGGGCAAGATCGCTTCCCTCCATCATGTTGTCCAATTGATTGATTTATGTGACCTATTTTTGTCACAACTAAGTAAAAAACAGTTTGTGATGTACGAGGGAGAAGTATAGTATGCGCACGTTTTCTTGAGCTACAGAATCCCTAAGCTTTCTCGATGCGTGGGGGTCTAATGTTCGGGTCACAATTAGCTGACAAAGAAAGAAAATGTTGTAACGTAATCGAGACAGTTGAGAATATCACACAATGTAGAAGACAGTGAATAAACACTAAGGTTGTAATGGGGAGTGGAAAAAACAATCGCCTTCATTTTTCTGTAAATCTACCACGGGCACCCAGGAAAGAGAATACGTATTATCGGCGAAACAGTGAAAAATACCATAAAGATATTACGATCGGTTCCGCATGAAAACTACGGTCGTACCTACGATCCCTGGCTTCTGTAAGAAGTTCCGATATCGGTCGTCTCACGAATGTCTTAGTGTAGTGTTGCGGTGACAGTCAGAAAAAGATAAGGTAAGAACATCGTGTGCTGCCGTTCAAGACGGGCTAAACGGAGATGAACGTGCCAATAACTATCAATTCCTAGATGTCCACGAGTGCGAATCCTGATTTCGGGCGTCCCGCAAGGGCCATATGTCGGGCTCTCGGCGGGCGGCGCGCGGTCGACGCGCGCGGCACAAGGCCGGTCGCTGGGATCAACCGCGCGGAATAAAGCCTGCATTCACGAACGGCGGTAATTAGTTTGCGGTAAAAATGGGGCTTACGAGTCCATACAATTGCGCTGGCGGTTTACAGAACATTCAAAATGAATGTGTTAGCGCAGACATCATGAACATTTGCTATTTCAGGATTTGTGTGCATATTTAATAAGCGGATACGAGCTTCGATAGTTTTAAATCACGGTGAAATCAATACTCATTTATTTTATAATTTAAACAATACGCCGATGGAACAACAACTGGAATTAGGAGATTACTATAAAGCTCCTAATTAATAAGGATTACCGAGTGTATATTGACAAAACAAATATGAGGACATAATCAGGTTTTATAAATGATTAATTAAATTTCATTTATCATAATCACCATGCATTACAGGAGTGAAAAATCCAGAACAGGGGTGGACATATAACTGTGGTCTGAAAAGAGAGAGAGGCGTCCGCTACCGAATGAATCTCGCGATACGCGGAGCGCAGAATGCGTTGCGGGTGCTTTCTCGCTTCTTTCGGCTGAGACAAAGGAAAAGCGTAATTAAGAAGAGAATGTGTTTCGCTTCTTGAGTGTCAAGGCCACCTGCTCTATTTCATGAATAAAAAAAGCGTTCAGGAACTTTTTCCCTTAAATGTCCCAGTGCTTCGTTTTCACACTGCGACGACAATAAAAACTCTACAAATGAAAAATGCATGACGTTTTCTTTCGCAAGTACATGTTGTGTCTTTGAAATACAGTATTTCAATGGTAAACAAATTTTAGCTTGAGCAAGTAGTTGCAGGCGAAGTTACAATGGATTTGGCAAGATTTAATCTTCATTTACAAAAGGAACTAATTAGGAATAGAATAGGAAGTACTAATACTTTTCAAATTCTCCAGAACTTTTTTTCTGCCCTATTACGGGAATACTCAACATACTGAAGACGATGAGTATTCTCGGTCCATTGATTAAATTGCAGTATGTTGTATTAAGAGTTTGGAAGATTGTCCACTATTGAATTATTCGAGACTAAAAAAAATGTTTCAACCAAAGCTACATATCTAAGAGAAATAATATGGCGACATAAAACAAATAAACAACAAACAAATAAAGAATATTGACCGACCTCCAAACCGATACATCCGACCTGTAAAATATTTTTATATTCAGAACATGACACAATAAATGCTCTTGGCTGCTACGAACAAAGTTGAAAAACGATATGACAGATTGTGTCAACGTTTTCATTTTTACGATGTAACTTATATCGTACGTAGTTTATTATTTTTAGGCATTTTATTCGGTTCATCTTTTCAAGTCTTTTCCGTCCTCTAAATCTTCCTTTGTTAAGTAATTTATAAATGCACACAACTCAGTGTTAGGCAGAAACCATCATGCACTTAAACATTGTGATACATTATTACTGTTAGCTCTTTGGATGTATGAAGGGGTACCCAAAAATAACCGGAAGAGCTCTGCTGTGAGCGTGCCTTGTGCAGTAGATATTGTATTATAATTAGACGTAAGTGGTATTAATTAAACTTCAAATATTATGAGATAGGTTCCAAATAGAAAATAAATTCAAAGAGATATATTTTATTAAGCAATTCAATTTAAAAATAGGAAACTATTATATGTGAATGTTAAAAATTGGATAATAACAAGTAGAATTGTAAATAACCGAATGTAAAATTTTTTTATTACATTTGAAAGAATATATCTTGAAAAAAGAGAAGACGTAATACATAGAAAAGAAAAATTCACTGTTGGAATCATGTTAGGAAGATATATTGAAAATATCAGTTTATTACACGGAGATCTTTAACATTGAAGTTTTGTTTTGCATTCTTTCCTTCCTTCATTCAAAATAGAATGCACTGTTGCGCAAAAATGAATAGCAACATAATATGTCCTGCAAGGTACATTATTATTTGAATTAGGCAGTAACCCAAAATTTATGATTTTTTAAATTATTATTTTAAAAACTTTGATTTGTCTAGGAGTGGGAACAGAAAATTATTTAGTTTCTATTGCCACTCTTAGACAAATCAAAGTTTTAAAAATAAAACGCAAAAGTAAACATTTCGTTATTTTTCTTTAAGATATAAACTATAGTCGTAAAGAAACAAAATTTTAAAGCACATCAGAACAAATCTATTGACTAGAAACTCCCTCTGCAAAAAAACTTTCCTGTGGCTGAGAATTTAGATACGTCCTAAGAACGAAACGGATAAGGCTACAGAAGTTTCAAGGAGTTTAAATCAAAATTCAGTTTCGTTATTTGGAGTTCATGATGTCACAAAAAGGATTTAGCTTCCCTTCCAGAGACAAAATATGTGTAGTTGTTTAAAGTGGAAAATTGGTAAGTGCCCTACAATCAGAGATCAACATGACGCACCTCTAGTGGGGAGATGAGGGTTCATAGAAGAGGGATGCTAAGCGGCTACGTCCTTATGAGAGACGTCACGCGGCTTACGAACAATTTCTACCAAAATAGATGCAAAATTGTGCAATGAACACCGCTTTATAGTTACTTGAGTGCTCTCGGTGCACAATAATTTCCCAAAGTTTGGTCCCCACTCCCACTCAGTGATGCATGAGAGCACCATCAGGATACGAGTTCCGTCGATGAGATACTGTTTTTGACATCAACTTATAAGTTATGGGATTCAAAAATTAATTTCATAGAAAATCAGAATTTTGATCCAGTATTTCAAGGGCAGGGGCAGGTAACGGGTTAAAGACAGAAACTGCAGTACCGAGAGTGGTACGTGAAACATATCGTTCGGCGAATTCATGGGACAATTTTTATTATAACGCAAAAATGGTGTGGGTGTTCAAAAAGGAGTCATTTTGATTTTCACATTTTCGTACCTATGAACCTTTTGTGAAAATTTCAAATTTTTGTGTTTACCAGCACCCCTTCTTGTACGTTTTCCGTCATCTCGAAAACGCCAAGAAAAGGCCCTTCTCGTATACTACTAACGTAATGTAGAAAGAGTATTGTAATGCGGCAGCAAAAAACGGCGATGTTTTATCAGAAATACTCATTTGTGGGACCTTGATGCCGAAACAGAAGATAATTCTCACCAGTTTTTCCTCAAAAAATCGTTTCCAGTCCATTTTACTACTCAACTACTAAGGTCATTAGTCCAGTAAGTGTAGTTAATGTTTTTTTTTATCGTGGGAGACGTTGGTGATCTTCCCCCGCAGGACGACGAGATCCGACGCCGACCTACCCGACGGCTGGCGCGGTTTTCCCCATCCAGGTACCTCCCACCAGTTGGGCACCGACCCAACCAGGCCATGCTCTAAGCTCCCGACTGGTTATGTGAGATGCATATAAGTGTGCATGTAAGTGTGTGTGTAAGTAGGAGCGAGGATAGGACAAGGTCCGAGGCCTGTTTCACTTCATGCAAATCCGACCATCCAATTAGGTGAGTCTTGTTTAAAACGCACTCTTTATTTCAAAGCACAGATTCTTCACTTTAGAAATATACTGTGTTCAGCGCTATTTGTAATCGGTAGGTGAAAATTGTATATCCTGAAATAGCTTCCAACTATCTGAACATTGGCTGTTTTCTATAAATAAAGAAAAAAATCACAATTTAAAGTTAAACTTTTTACTTCAATTCGATTGCAGATAAATTACATGCAGTTGTCGTTATGTATTAATTTTATAATGTCTTGCTTAATCTACTTCAGGTATGTATCTCCCGTTGAAAGTGCGTCATTCACTTTAGACCACTAAGTAATATTTCTATAATATACTCGATTATTAAAGCATCAGTGATTACACTTTCATTAAAAATGCGCAAGAACTTCTCGGTTTATTTTCCTTAGGTAGCTCTATATTCTTTGGGAAAATATTAATAACAAAACTAAATAAGAGAGTAACGTTTCTTACCCAAGGAAATCAAGGAAATGCACTTCAGTATTTGGCTTCAATATTTCTGTTCCTCGGTAACAAAACTAAATTCGAGAGGAACTAATTTTGTTACAGCGGTTCAGATGTGAAAAGTTTCGTTTCGTTTCTTTTGTGTCTTCTCCCAAATCAGTACTAGAGACACATAAAACTATATTAATCTAATCACTGGGATACTTAGAGAACGCTCCAGTTGTTATCATTGCACAAATTTGGCATGTGATCAGTTTTTCCTCACCCTGATTTCCCAGTTAATCCCCTTTCACTTTTCGTTACCTGAGAAGGCACAGCCCGACTCCAACCCGTTTCGTTCATTCGGTGTTTAGGAAGGAGAAAAAAAATTTACTTAAGCTTGCGCTTATAGATGTTCTCGTAACATTCCAGAGAATACCTCGAACAGAGGTGAATATGACAGAATCTTCGGAGTATGTGAAGTCACCGAGGTAAAAAGATGCTCGTGAAAGGTGCTCGTGAAAGTTTTATTTCCACAAATTTTAAAATGGTGGTTTTCAACGTTGGCAAGGCTATAAAAGGACATGCCAATGGTTTTTAAAACAGAAATGGGTAAAGTAAAAACTATCAATGTGATTCTAAGCAAATCACGGGAAACGTAGAAATGAATTCTCACACTAAGGAGGAAAACAGAACGAGATGGATTCGGACTGTGCCGGTTTTGGGAGGAAAGTGAACGTCTCGGGAAATGTTGACGGCGGGATGCAGTACTATACGTCCGGGGAACTGGTTCCTCCTTTTGGACCTTTTTGAATAGCCAATCTCCTTTGTAAATTGGAAATAAATATAACAGACATCAACACCTCAAAAACTATTGTACGAATAGATTCGAATGTTTTACAGGCTCATCTGGATTGTCGCAGTGTTCTTGGAACGTTTGTTGGAGAATAATACAACACAAATGAGGCAAATAAATAATTAAAATTATATACTGGTAGATGCTCCATGATCATTATTTTTCGCCTCGCTGACAACACGTGGTTCATAGTATATTCCTGCTGAGGCCAGTAGCGGTGAAGCAGAACAGTTATCTAATTGATTCCCTACAGGCCAGTAGAAGTGTGTAAGGTAACAAAAATCTAATAATAATGTATTGTAAAATGAAACGAAAGTAAACTATAGTATTTTATTAAAACGTGATCCAATTACATTGAATAAAAATAATAATCTAGACATAGTTTTTATACGAAATTGATATTTTTCCATTTACTTATTCTGAATATGAAGAAAAACCGGGCACCGCAAGGTTTTTTGCTGGTAGTTTATAATAATTACAAATGGAGCTTCCCCACCACAGGCACTTGATGCCGTAAATGTGCCCTACTCACAATCGGTTCCTGAATCCGCACTTGCGCCACTGACCTACTCTTTGATGAGGCTCACAATGAGGAAATCGCGCCAACGCGAGACGTAAATAAACCTATCTGTTGCTATTATCTTCACCTCGCCTCGTCATGCGAAAATGGAAGCTCCTCCCCGGAGAAACCGAAATCCACCCCCCCACCCCTCGTCGCGGGAGAAAGGCCGGCGGCGGGCGCGCGGCGGCGCACGGGACACGCGCGGCAGACGAAAGCGAAGCGGCCGCAAAAAGCGCACGGCTGAGGCCGCCCGCGCACGCGAGCCGCAGCCGAATTCTCGCCAGGGAGTTTGTTACATGGGACCTCCTGAACGATTTTCAACAACAACAACAACAACATCAACTAAAATATCTCAACAATGTAAACAAATGACTTGTTCACCTTTGGCAATATTGTACATTATCATGAGTATTGGCAGAAGAAAAGTGTATGTATAGAATATCACTTTGTATTATTTGTAATGTTCATAATCGTACTATTTACTTTCAAAGTTCTTTTAATTGTACCAAAATTTGGAGTACTTCTTGTATTATTATTATTATTATTATTATTATTATTATTATTATTATTATTATTATTATTATTATTATTATTATTATATTATCATTATTACTATTATCATTATTAATTTCATTATTATCTTCTTGAATTACTAATGAACTCTATTTAGAATATTGTTTTAAGATTATTCCATTTGTGACTTGCCACCGGACAATATTCCACTTGCAAGAAATAAAATAATAATTATAATTATAATACCATCCGTGATACTCAATTTATTTATGCTTCTGAGGAAGTCGAATCTGGGTAATTAAGGAAAAAATACGTATTGAAAATAAAGGTTATAAACTAGAAAATTTAGAAATTTCTACATTATGAAAAATTCCTTCGATGTCTTTGTAAAATCATCCGTCAGATGTAAAATGTGGCATACTCGTGAATCTATTTCTTTCCTTCCCCAATTCCACACTAAACCACAGAAAAAATAGGTACTCCATTTAATTAAGATAAAGAATTGCGCTAATCTCAATCTTTGCACATTTTTCACCACGTTACTTGCTCAAGTATTATCTGCACTCAAATTAATCATTTATATGTGTTTTTAAAATGCATTGTATAAATTTATAAATGTTTACATGTTTTAGATAATAATGTTAATTGTTTTGTACTACTGAAGATGGGGAAATTCCTTCATAACTAGTTTGATCATACCACCGCTGAAACCACGGAGATGAGACTAAAATGTTGGTATGTATGTACAGATTATCTTCATCATGGTCATCATGGAGCACAGCCTATCCCCTTGACCTCTATGTTTATAGTTTGAAAACTCGCAAAACGGGTGATGGGGTGGTGCCTGGTAGCCCCATCGCCCCAAGAGTAGTCGGCGAAAATGGAATTTTTTTCCGTGTGACTACTCTTGGTATTCAATTTATTTTTACGTCTAAGGGAATTGGGAGTCGAGGTAGAGCAGCTGACACTAATATTCCAGAAGTGGTTGCCGCGGATGTAGTCCTATCATTATCATGCTTGGGCCTCTGTTTGGGAGACTTTTCGCGAGCTTACAAACCCGGAATCTTATTCAGTACACCCACATGACCTGTC
The DNA here is from genome assembly GCA_017312745.1 of Gryllus bimaculatus. Classification (NCBI taxonomy): domain Eukaryota; kingdom Metazoa; phylum Arthropoda; class Insecta; order Orthoptera; family Gryllidae; genus Gryllus; species Gryllus bimaculatus. The sequence continues at coordinate 8,140,542 of BOPP01000033.1, read as the reverse complement.
TGATGGTTCATTAAACTTTGAAATTTTCTTGGGGCATCAAACAACTAGAAACCACGTTTCGATGTACTTGTAAATAAATAGAAAATTTAATAACTATAATTTATTGCGTATAAGCATATAGTAATAATTTTACCAGGTAAAAAGTATATTGTGGACAAAGTAGATTATGTATACATAATAATGTAGGCCACTGTAATAATTTATAAATGTTGAAATATTTTCATTAATTAATTAATCTGTTCGTTAACGTTGAATGCAAATTCATTTCAGGACTATTTCACCACTTTTCTTTAGTCATATCCGAATTCTCTATCCTAGATATTCCGTATTGTGTTTCCGAAAGGGGCATGGACGGTACACGGATAATACATGTCATCTGAATTAACAAGTTCAGGAAACCTTTAAGCTATGTCTGACGGAAGCGTGATTTGGAAGGTGAAGCTTATGATTTTTGGGTTTTACAGAGCAAAGAACTGCGTACGGTAAGTTTTTTAGCTCATCCCAAGAATATTCTAAAAATACAACTCAAAATGTTCAAAATTTGTGACATGTAGGTTTTTTGCAATAAAAAGAATACTTTTCATGCCAAAGAGGCAAGATGAACGACATGAAAATTAAGATGACGATGAGTTCAAAACTTCGTCATACGCCCCGACATGCTTTAATAGCTTAATTTTAGATAATAAACGAATTTTTTACCTAATTGTTTCAATTTATAGGGAATATGGGCACTGTCTGAAATATTTTATTAGTGACATTATATCTCGGCCTTTTTAAATAAAGTTTTACAACTTGGTAAATATGCTGCATTATTTGCTTGATATATATTTCTAAAATCTATTACCCTAGATGGGGCACGATGACGAATATTGTATTGCTTTTTATATGTTGTAGCCGTTTTTTATCCATCAACAGTGGAAGCCCGCTTTTCAACTCTTTTGTAATTAACGTTAATATTGGACGAACTCCTCCCGTAAATTGCAAGTTTGTAAACTTCCTATAAGGAAAAATGTTGGAAGCCGAAGTTTGTCATCTTACTCTCCTACTTATTCCAGGAAGCAGACTTATACAACACAGAAAGACAAATGTTTATCAAACGGTATGACCAATGTCGCAGTATAATTGTGGAAGTCATTCTGTGAAAAAAAGTGCAGCATATGCTGCATCCGTTGCGAGTATTGAGACCAAAGCAATATTACTTTCTGAATATGCTTAGTACTTGTGCACAATTGCCTACCACACGCGTATTATTTATATACAAAATATTTTTATTCAAAGTAGTTAATTAATTTTTCTAGGAAGAAACAGGATTGGCTGTTGGTACACTCACAACGCTATTGCTGCTACGCGATGTTTCGGGCAGTACACGTTCCCGTTGTCTAGTGAACATCTTTCTTATGTGTTTCTTACACGTGTTGTATTGTAGTTTCGTAATGTTTCGTTGCCATTATCTCAGCCAGCTCCACACCCTGTCTGAGAAGACTAAGAATGTCACATTAGGCCTCCCACAGCTAGCAGTGGCGTAACGTTCGAGACCGCAAGGACCGCAATGCAGGAGGGCCCAGGTAAAAGAGGGTCTATTTTTAGGACGCAGGTTTAGCGACTGTAATGATTATTACTTACTTAATACTTTCTCTGATACTTTTTGATAGTTGATATAATAAAAGATTACAAAACATCATCTTCCAGAAGAACGATTTTTTCCCCTTCGAAAACTTATGTAACCATGTTTCTAAATCAATAAATATATGCAATTCCCTTAGGTTTTATAGCAATCTTTCATAAAATGAAGTAATAAAGGAAAAAATTTCCACTATTGGTTATAAGCACTTTACCCTTGTTAACAATGAACACGACACACAAACTGTCTTTCGATTGTTGTTTAGATTCGGTGCTTTGGTTAGTAACATTTATTTCTCATGTAGTAATCATAGTCTGATAAATATAAATTTGTTAAAGGATATTTTATTATTTAAGGTATTAACGCTACTTGCGTTCCCTATATAATTTTATAAAGGGAGGCAGGATACAACTTTTGCGGGCTACCAGCAGTTTTGTTAAGTTGCTGCAAGAGACCGTACAACAAACTTAACTTCAGACGCCCTATAGGTAGAAAAGAAGGGTGGAATGTGTTGCAGAGAAGGGGGGCGGCCTTGATAGCGCCGGCCGTGACGGGCGCGCGGGCGACACGCGTGTCTCGCGGGGGCGACGTGCGCGTGCGAGGGAGTGGGCAAGAGTGTGAACGCGGTTGAGGTAGAGAAAGGTAAGGGACGCGCTTGCCTGTCCGTGTGCCCATTCGGACCTTTCTCCAGTGACGTAGTGCAGCATGTGGGACGCGACGAGCTCAGCTGACAGACTTGAGGAACCACGTCGGAAAGCTGGAATGCGGAACCGCACGGAGATACAATTCGCTTTGCAGTCTTCGACCAAGGGCGAAAAGATTGTGTGGGAAAGTGGTCATTCTGGTGCGTTTTAACTAATACTTTTACATATAAGTGTACCCCACATTCAATTTGCGTATGGAAGTCATTGTCTTGTTGCAATTCAGTGTAATGGTATTAGTATTTTATAACTGGACTCTAAAAGCAGTTGTAAACAGTAGTTTTCTTATCCCGCAAAATTCTGACTTTGTTAACCAGAGAAATTACGCAATAAGTCGTTTATCTATTTTTTGTGCAGATGGAAGAATTTTCGTCAATTTGTAGTTAATTAAATTTCACTGTGTGCGGTGCAGATGCGGTGGAGTTTGTGGAATTATGATCTGTCCTTAAAAAAATGTTCTTAATAATTCAAAGAATTTATATGACATTGTTTTGGCTATTTAAATAAAATGAGGATCGTTTATGTCAATTTAATGTTTCGTAATAGATTTCTACGTGATTAGTGTGAATTTTCATAATAAATTGTCACAACTGAACTGACTGTTAATTAAATATCGAAATTCCTCAATGTCAACGAGTACCTGTAATAAAAATTATAAAGTAGTTCTTGGACAATTTCACCGGTTAAACCTCAACCTTATGTGCATTTTCTAAATTTTCATTACCATGTGTATTAGGGAAGGGTGATTTAGCGGACTGTTAAATGTTACGGATTCAAATTCATCACACTTTGCAAAATATCGTTTTACGTTCTTATTTTTCATACCCACCGAAAAGATCGCGACCCTCATTCCTGCCCCCTATATCCGTCACATACAACTATTGTACTTTCGATTACTCGGATAGATGTAAGTGTCATTTTATAGATGGTAAATAAATGAAAACAATGTGAAACACAGAAATTTGACTCGAGTGGCCACATGGAAGTAACGGAAAGCGTGCATTAATCATTTCGTTTCTCTCATCATATTATTCTGCTGGAAGACTACTTCATCATGCTTTCTCATTTATGTTCCATGATACGTAACAAATTTGAGGGGAAACGGGAACACCCTTGTTTCTCTGGTAGGCTCAGGTGGGTCAGTGGGTTGGAAGTGCCACTATCAGCGGAATGATTTGAATCTGTCTTCAGACATAGATGCTTTTATTGTTTTCCCACAAGTAAATACAAATTCTGTATTCATAATATTTCCATCATCAGCTAGAGGGAAAAAGAAAGACCTACATTTAGTTTATTAAATATCTACATTAGAGCATTACGTATGAAACGTGATACCCATCTCAAAATGACGAAAGACTTTTCGCTATTTTTAGACAACAAATCGGAATGATACACTACTGAACGGTTTCCAAGAAAATTCCCTGTCCAGTGTAGATGGATTTGCCTTGATATCATACGATAGATATGAAACGCCACTTACCATAGGTTATTGTGCGGTTCTAAATGATTTCACAAGTTCGTGGAATTCGCGATTTTTTCCATCGTACTGAAAGGATAATCCTGATGCTGTGTATCTTGACCTCTTCAATTTAAAATCAGGGTCTAGATTTAGAATTTACGTTAGTAAAAATTAGTTAATTGTCTGCTGGCCATAGTTTTGGCCTTATATTACGCCATCATAAAATATCTGCAGGTATGTATAGAAAATGGGCTGAAATTGGGATGACGAGGAGGGATGTTTGAGAGAGGGCAGCCCTGGTGAAGGCGTAATAAACACCCGAAACGCTGGCCGATAGACATCTGATTTACTTCAAGTGACGTAATCTGAAGCTCCGCGTCCGAAGCGATCGTGTTCCTAGCTCCGAGCCACGCCCCCGGGCGCACAAAGAGATCCGCCCTCCGGCCGGCGTGAGCGCGCGGCGGCGCTTTGTGAGGGCAGCAGCTGCATCTCGAGCCCATTGCGTGTGCGTGCGCGTGTCCGCCATAAAGCGCCGGCGGCGCGCGCCGTCCGCCCGTCCACTCGTCGCCCGGCCGCGCGGATGAGTTGCGTCGCCGCCGATTTATGCGGCGTAAATCCGCCACCGCCGCCGCTGCTGGCGATCGCGCCCCCGCGCGGGAACATGGCCGCGTGATGAGTTACGCGCGCGCCGCCGCCGCCGCCGCCGTCGAGAACTGCCGTCGGGAGTGGAAGGGAAGCGAGAACCCGTGCTGCTCCCGAGCTGCTTTGTGGGCTTGAGGTATGTGAGCCAGGTCAAGATTTTCATTTTATACTGAATATAGCAACCAATATTTGATAAATTGATTAGTGATTCCGGGCTCGTCAACAGGTACGGTCGTTAGACCGTAATCTTGCCATGCTGGCTGGCGAGATCCAGCGCTGAACTACCCGTCGGCTTCCGAGTTTTTCCCCAATCAGACATCTCCCACCAGCCGAGCACCGCCCCAGCTAGAGCCAAATCTGAGCTATGTGATGGTGGAGTGCATGTGAGTAACGGGTAAGCAAGGGGTGAGGATAGGACAAAAAAGAGGAAGGAAAGATCGCACGCGGTTTGTGGCCCGTTTCTTAGGGTTCTGCTCCGGCTTCATCAGTTGATGATCGGAGGAACCACCGAAAACCACCGACCAGAGCAGCCGCTCGCTAGGATTCTCCTCAACAGCTGAATTCGTCCTAGCTGCATAGGTAGTGTCGAAAATCCTACCTCCGTCAGAATTCAAACCGTAAGACTACCTGGTCAATTGATTCCCTGAGCTTCTCCAATCCACAAAAATTACTCATCGACATTATCACGTTACCTCAGTCGTTCCCATACTTTCAAAATACAGAAGTGTATAAATTAAATGGTAAACATTATCAACATCTTTTCTTGTTGACCGATTGTAATAATTATTTTTTTTAAATCACGAATTCAGTTTGCGTGGGACCTAGGCAATCTTGGGGGTGTCCATGTTACGTAGCACATGTAACACTGTGCCAAATCGGGCCTGTTGGCGTACGAAAATAAATTCTCTGTTTAAACTATTAACATCTCTGTACTATGTAGATTGTGAAAATCCAGCCTTTTGTTTTGATCCAGATTTATAAATCATACGCGTAACTGTTTATTTGTTTGGAATTAGTCCAATGAAAGAGGAAAGTGCAAGGATGCGCCGCAATAGACGCCGCTCCAAATTGAGGACGGAGGTAGAGACAGACGATTACGTTCTAGCACATTGTGAGAACAGGTTTTTCACTAATTTATTTTAAATGGCTTTAACAAAACATGCTATACAGCTACCAAAAATGGACATTCAAATATTACATCAGTTAAATGTTCTTGATGGATTCTACAATATTAAAAATTATATTTCATTTACTACCCACATGTAAAATTATATTTCATTGTACATCTTCAAAAATTATGTTACTGGGAATTGTGAATATTTTAATTCATTGCGAATTTTTAAATAAAAAGTGAATTGCTCATTCATGGTTTACAAGTACAGAAAATATGTTCTAGTATATCAACCGCTTCCCCATATTTACATGTATTACCCAAATCCGGAGGATGGTTTAGTAGGTCAGGACAACAGAAGCTCGATCAATCAGAAATACGCACACCAAAATGTTTATATTAGCGATCTCAACAGAATTACAGATCATGTACAATTGATTTAAGTCGAAATGAGGGAATATGAAATAATTTCTATGGCGGAGGTAACCATTTCGTGCCGCTTAATGAGGTAGACCTGGTGGCGTCAGAATACCAATGCTCATTGGAGGTGAGTTACGAACAACTTTCAAAGATGATGTAATTAAAAATGCACGCGCGAATAAAAAATAAAGTATTTTTTATTCAAGTAGCACCTTATATTGAACTCTTTTAATTTGACTTTTTAAAAAAAAATTCGGAGTAGTCTTAGTTGAGACCAGGCAACAAAGACGTTTCGTTATTAATTTAGAATATTGTTAAAGTTCACACGCCACTTACTGGGAGCGCTGAATATCTTGATAGGTCGTTTCAAAATATAAACAGTCATAACGCATTTTGAGTTTTTCTCTTGACATTTCACGACGGACACAACGGAGATCCCAAATCGGAGAAGAAAAAACCCTTTGAACAGATGATTATACATGCATATATAATTAGTTCACTTATCGAGAAAGAACAAATTTTACAATCTTGTGTATAGTGTGCTACCAATTGCTATGGTTCTTGACCCGAGTCAAGGCATCCGTTCAAAGCCCGAAAGGAGAGCCCGGTCCGAGATCTTAATCTCCGACCCTGGCGTCTTTTGTACCTTACTCACACCACACTGAAAGTCTCTACAGAAAACTAGAGTTAACAATAACCTACATTTGCATTAATAAGCGCGTGGACTTAAGATTTCTATCCGAAACGGGGTCCGAGATGAGGACCCGGTCGAGACCTTCGGACCCGCTCGCCATCCACAACGGCGCAATCGCAGTCGTGGACAATGGGCAAACCGGCATTTTCGGTTCGACGGGAGGTGATGGAAAACGGGATAAATCGCCCCGCGGGGCCCATAACGCGACTGCGCGCGCGCACGCCACTGTTCGCCAGCGGGAGGCGCGGGCGGGCGGAGCGGTGGGAGGGTGTGTGGGCGGAGAGGTGGGAGGCGCAGGCGGATGGGCGGGCGGGCGGTGCTGGAGGGTGGGCCGGCCGAGGGTGTGTGGGTGAGAGGGCGGGTAGGTGAGAGGCGCGGGTGGGCAGGCGGACGGGCAGCGATCGGTGCGGGCGTTGTGGGCGACGGGCAGCGAGAGCGCGGACGAGCGAGTTATGGTCCGCGGCCGAAGCAGCCTCATTGACATCAGCGCCAGTTGTCGCATTACGTGACCAACGACCCGGCGGCGCCCGGCGCGTGTTTGATGTCCTGAGGCGGAATCAAAAACGCTATTACAGTGCCCGCCGCGTCACCGACGCTCGGCCGATCAATCCGATGCGCCCCATCGCGGGCCCAGGGAGCGCTGGGATGAGCGAGTGCTCTCGCAAACACGGTGGATTTGTCTGCTGCCGAATGCACCAGACTGCGATTCCGGGTGTCTCTCCCCACGGTTTTTACGGGCAATATTCAGGAGTGATAGAATTATTATTATTATTATTATTATTATTATTATTATTATTATTATTATTATTTTAGTGCGAATATCGGTCCACGCTTTTTCTTATTCTCCGCAGACCGGTTTATGCCGGAGAACTTAACACGACTTTACCCACTTTACGAGGAACAGCCTTTTCGTCTGTATTCATTGTTGTGTCCAGAAGTCCATCCAGTGTCCAAACACGGTTGTTAACCTTGACTTACGAACTATGAAGTGATGAGTGTTTAAGGGTCGATCATAAATACGTCCATCCCTACCGCAGAATTCGAACTTGAAGCCTCTTCAGGGCAGACGAAGGCTGCCGAAACCATCTGCGAGGGCCGGCTATTATTATTATTATTATTATTATTATTATTATTATTATTATTATTATTATTATTATTATTATTATTATTATTGTTGTTGTTGTTGTTGTTGTTGCTGTTGTAGTTGTTATTATCATTATTAAAATCCGTTACAATCCCGAAGAGGGCAAGGGCCTTCGGTAGCCGGGTGGGTTACACAGTGGTAGAATTCCCGAGCACCCAATTCGGAAACTGCCTTGTAGAGACGTTATTTACACACAAAGTAACAACATGCTTTACTGTTCGCTTTGCCACTGTCAAATTTAACATTCTTCATTTTCACTTGTCTACTTAAAGCCAGTTAGCTAGCACTTCAGCTTACTTTCCGCATAGATAATTATCAAGTTGGTGAACAATTTTACAATCTATTATACGTTGATTGTGATGGTTTTCTGCTCCTGACGATCCTTTGCCCAGGCAGATCATTGGCTGCTAAACAGCATTTTCAGTTCATCCGACCACCTCTTCTTCTGCCTGTCGAAACGTCGCGACGTTTCTTTCCAAGTCTTGAATCCCCAGCGATCATTCGGTGAGTCCAGCAAGTCTGGGGAACTCGCATCATGACCTTCCCAACGCCATTGATTTTCGTTGGCTTTCACGCAGCTCTAGGATTTGTTTAAAAAATGAATTTCAATCTCTGAAATGTTGACCACGCTACGAAAATTCGTCCAGTTAATTATGTTTTTGCGTTATTGTGGAAAGATGATAATGGTCCCAGAATACATTCTTCCACATATTCATTTTTTTCTCTACCAGCGTACAGTGGCTGAGTAAAACAGTGGTAAACATTTAAATTGCTCTTTCTAAATCATAGATAGATCTTTAAAAATTGGAAGATAATTGGTCACAGTAATGTGTTTAGATACAATTTTTCGACACAATTTATTTTTACTTACCTCTAACCAGAAGACAAATGCTACCCTCTCCTATTCCTAAAATCATAAAACTTCTTCCAACATTTTGGGCTACACAAAGACATTAAAAATATTTTTTACTATTTCAGAGCAGCCCAAAATTAAAATTTCAAAACAGTCCGCAAGGCCAGCAACCCCACCGGACCCTACCCCTTTGTCACCCCAACGCCCTCATGCTACTGCGCGTGCCGACCAAGTGCGTCTCTTGACCCTGCGTCAGCCGCGTACGCCCGGCAGTAACGAGTAAGGATTTGGGCCTGCACCTACAAAAAGCCCGCCCTTAATTCCCTCCAGCACTCTAACTGCTGTAAATAGGGTCACTTGAGGGCGATTAAGGAGTGCGCGCGCGCGGCTGGGGCACGTCACAGCGCGGTGCAGTGGCCCCGGCCCCGGCAGTCACGGACCTCCGCATCGCGAGGTTTACGCAACAATACTACAGAACAAACGAAGCGGAGAAAACAAAAACGTTCCATTACCAGGAGCTTCAAGTATTGAAGAGCAAGCAATGAGGTTCGAACTTCCGGACATCGAAGATATTTTTCTAAACGTTAACAGTTGAAGTGTGACATCGACCCTTTTTGTTTGCTCCACTTTTATGCACACACTAGCTTTGTTTTGAAAATTAAGGCCCCCTTATATTAATAGATGCTTGTGTTAAAAAGGTTTGAGCACATTGGCTGTATTAAATACAGAGCAAGTTCTCAAATATTTTAATCATCATTATCAGATTCTCCATTCTCAACAATCATCATTCTTAGATTCAGGAATTAAATGTCTTGGTTTATTCCGGTGACAGGTATTTGAATGCCGGTACTTTCAATTGATAACTCTTTTATTTATTGAAGTTACTAAAGAAATTTATCATCAATACCTTCATTTACGTTTGCAATTTAAATACAGCGTTAGAACACGGCAATCCTCCAAATAACTTGAGATTTGCGAGCCAATATACACCACCTTTTTGAAAATGTGGATGTTTTGACGCACAACGATCTTTCGTTTCCACTCCTGGGCTAGAGAACTTTCAGTGCAAATTAAACATTTCACTTCTTAAATTTTAGAGGTCGATGTTAATGATGACAGTGGTCTTGTTGAAACCATTCTAAATGAAATATAAAATACCATTCAATTGAACCACTTACTGTATTGAATAAATCTTCAATAAACCAATTGATCTGGCGTTATTTCATTCGTGTGTGTAAGAGCTACTTACGCATTTTTTATGAACTATTATGAGAGCTAACTCCACATTACACATTAAATCACACATGAATTTGTTAAAAATCAACTTCTGGATATTCAATTAATAAATGAATTAATAGCCATGTTCTCCACATCATGACTGATTTGTTTTCCTTAATTATATGTATTAACAAGTATTATATTAGAATTTTCAATTGTAATAGAGTTAAATCTCATTTTCTTCTCACTGTTCCATTATTTCAAGACGCTTTTTGCAGTGAAAGAAATTTGGAACGGTTTCTAAAATGCATTTCTGAGATGTGTTTCGGGGTCACGACGAGAAATAGCTTTAATTCTGTAATGTAACCACAAAAGCTAAGTGGTGAGCTGCTTTCTTAAGCATAAGAAAACATTGGCCGGGTGCCCGAGCTGCACTGCCACGCGCAGAGCTAGGATGCCAGCATTATCTGTTGGATAAGTACTTACAAGATTACGGCAGCGTTAGCAACTATACAATATCGGAATAGAATTTCTTATCCTCAGCTAGCTCAACTTTCTCGCGCATATAAGACTTGTTCAATTCAACATTTCTACATTAAATTTCCCTTTGAAAATAATTGAATCTTTCTTTCGTCATTATTCAGTTCGCTTCTCAGACTTCATTCTTGTAGTGCAACTGTTCCTCAACGGAATACATGGCAACATTTTCTTACATAAAAATGTATGAATACTATCATTCGTTTTATACTGTGACCTACATTCTCATACAAAATTTCAATTTAAAATATTAATAACACCACGTTTTTCCCTTTCCTTTTTTAAGAGCTAATGGTAAACTTTATGGTAGCAAATTTTATTATTAAAAGAGTTACACCCGTTTAAGATTAAATAAAATGCGATTGTTTTATCCCAAAACTATTGTTGGCCAAGAAAACTTACCCAAAAGTCATGGTAAGGTTTCATGGTACAAAATAAGGTGATGATCATAGTAGTAAGCATTGTAGTGGTTGTAGAATTATGAAATCTAGTTTGTGATAAATTAGGTCGGAGTAAATGGAGAACTGATGAATGAGAACGTATAATTTGTGGCATAAGTGATCATTAAAACGACAGTACATTGTTGTGGGTCTACAAATGCAAAATATTGTTATGGGCTTAGACAAACATAAGAATAGTTCTTGACACGCCAAGAATCACGAGAAACGATTTTCTGAGCATTTTTGGTTATTAAATGTTCCGCCTCCCGAGGCGGGAGGCGGGATTCGATTCCGCAATCGTTACAACAGTCCTGTCTTGTCGATATCGGCCATCTGCATCGGCTCTATTCGTATCTACTGTACTTAAGACGTACACTACACGAATGAAACAACCAAGATTACAGCTTCATTGTCATTTTAAGTATAATGAAGATGAATTTAAGAGGAATATAAAGCGGCTCATCTAAATGCACACTGGCAAGAATCCTGTCTTTTCTTAAATTTCTTATTGCGCAAGAAAGTACTCGTATGGAGATATATGGAGCAGCTGGTCACAAGTGATGTGCTTGTGGCACTTGGACTCCTGATAAGACCAGAATATCAATCTGAATATTTTTTTATGCACAACGGGTCATGAGTCTCTTAAGAGCAATAATAAGTTATAGTAGGAATTCCCTCATTAAAAATATTTAACATGACAAAGCGCATGTCTCGAACTAGTAAAGTGTTCGTGACCAAACCACTCTTCAGACTCAAGAACATAGGCGTGGCCATAGGGGGGCAGGAAAGCCGTGGTCCCCCTGAAATATTCTTAGTAAAAAAAAAGGCCTCATAGTCTTGTGTAATAACTTACTTTCTACGCTCTTTCGCTGACTTTTTCCCTTTCTTAACCTGATCATTTGGAAAATTGTTGTATGACATTTGGGGAAGAGCAGTAAGAAGCTGTCTGAAAGGGTGCGAAGGTTTTGTATTAATTGTATCATTAAACTTACGATTTAATTCTCCTTGATTTTACTTAATTACCAGTAATGTCACATGTAAACAAACAAGTTCAATGCTAAAGGGCGCTCAGAAATGTAGCCCTTTTGTTTTAGGCTGCCCACACCTATGCTCAAGAACTACTAATGTAAAGCTGATAGAGAGTTACTCTAAAAAGGACCACTTTGACCGGACGGGAAACGATTTCAATCGATCTCAAACTTAATTTCTTAACTTGTTGTGCGTTAAGTTTTGACTCATGGAACCCCTATTATTAAAATATAAGATTACGATGGGTGAATGTAAATGTATGACTGATGAGTGTGAAAGTTAATTAAAAATATTAAAAAGATCAATCTGAATTCCCAAAATATAAAATAACTATGAACAGAAAGTAAGTAATTATCGCTTGGCGCTATTTAAAATTTAAACCTAGTTTTTCATGTAAGCGTATAATATGAGATAGAATATAAGTTCCTCACGTCAAAACTAAACTGTCATAACCTGTCATATTTCCATAAAGGCGCCTCCTTTTATTCCTCATTCATGCACCTCTTAGAATTATGAACACTCAGTATGATACATTTGCTTAACGTCTCTTCCAGATGTCCTTTTCCTGCCCATAAATGTTTTTCTAACGCGTTTGCCATTCGCTGCAATGCAGTTAACTGCCCTGAAATTGGAGGAGACAGAAAACAGCTGCGCTCCCCCTTTGTTCACGCCCGCTGGAACAGACACGCGACAAGTGACGCCACAAAACAAAATGAGTAACGTGTCGCCTGAACAAATAAAACGTTTCCTTGTCAACAAACTACATACTCACTAGTTTTAAAGCTCGCAATATTATCGTGCTCTGTTGAATCAAGATATAGCCATTGTCAACTTCACCGACGACGCTATCGACTGCGGGTTATGGATGCGAGACTATTTTTTGCAGTATCATAAAAATTATAGAAGTGTACATTTACTTACATTTTAAAACGTATTCTACAGAAGCCGACATTTCCTGGTGAATAATTCATTTCGAAAAGAAAATAGCTAAAGAAGACCCCAGGACAATCCCGAAGCAAAAATTGGACTAGCGAGTAAGTAGGATAAACAATTTTATAAAACTCAATCCCACAACTCTAATATTTATTATTGGACTACATGCCTTTGAATGTATATACAATGTGCGTGGTAATTAATGCTTACGATTATTTTGACAGACGGTCTGTCAGGCATTTTACTTCACAATACTCATGTAAACATACAATGGACAACTTAACGAGTAAACAATTAATTCTTGTTTCCTGACAGTACTCACATTACAAAACATTACGAAGTCGAAATTACAGCACTCGCAAGTAAGCCAAAGATATTTGTGTCACATTTCTCCCCGACATGTCGTCCCCAGAGTGTCAAACTGCTTTTTGTGCCACGACTGTACCGATAACCCATCTCCTGCCCTCCTGTCGCAGCGTCGCTCAATTTACCACTTGAGCGCCGCGCCGTCGCCGCCGCCGCCGCCGCCTGGTCGGCTTTTTCCTCCGGAGCGCCCGCTTCCAGATGCGACGCCGCCCCGACGCCGCAGGCTGCGCCCGCTGCCGCTGCCGCTGCCGCTGCCGCCTGCCGCCCGGCCGGCCGAGCAGCGCGGCGCGCGCCCGACGTGCACTGCTTTGATGATATTGACCTCCGACCCCTTAAGTGGCGGTGGCGGCAGCTACGGACGGACTCCCCCCCCAGACAACGGGGCGGTGGCGACCGCGCAGCTGCCTCTGCTGGACAAGTGAGAGCTGTTGGACAGTGAGAGGTGGAGTAAAGGGGCCGATACACGCTCTGGGGTTGGGGACAGTTTTACACGCCTCTATAGTGTATGTTCAATCTAGAGGATGGATATTCCAGTATTTCCTCTGGTCTTAGTTTCTAGTGGTAAATCGTAGTGATGAAGTGACTGGAGATAGGTTATCGGTACAGTCGTAGCTAGTGATGCAACGTCGATAACTAAACATCCATGTGTCCAAACATGGATATTCAAAATATTGATATTAATAATACATCGACAAAAAGCTATCAATGTTTTTAAACATGGATGTTTTAAAGCTGATTTATTAACATCTAACTTTAAATTCGTGAGTAGCAAAATTTAATTTGAAAATAGGTCAGTTTATTAATTATTTATTAAGATTGAAGTGAAAACAAAGACAAAAACGCCTCTCCGTGTGTTAAATATGAGGAAAAATACAGGGCGTTGGATGTCATCAAGGGTGAGAGAAGAGTCTGCTCGATAAAGGTAGTTCAAACAGAGTTCGAGTTAAACATAACCTGGCAGTGGTACCATCAATTATTAATTTACATTTTAACATTTACAAACTTCTGGTAATACGGATTTTTAATGCACAATGCAGCGAGCCCAAATCATCGATGTTAAAAAAACACCGGCTTTAAAATATGGATGATTAAAACATCGACGTTTTGAAAACTTCGATATCGATGTCTCCCTAGTTAAAAATACCTATGACTTACTGTAATTGACTTACTATACCTAATACTGCGTAATTTCATGTGCCGAAGTCACCCACAAACGCCCAATTGTCCACCGGCCTTTTGACGTCTCGCGTCCACAGCGGGCGGTTGAGGACTGTGCGTGCGCCACCCTCCTCTCCGAGGCCCTGTTGCACGTCTTTGTTCGGGGAGCGGGAGCATTGCTACCTGTCCTGTAGAGGGCTCTATCTGGAACAGGTTTACAAGTACAGAACTAAAGCACACGATCAACCTCCAATGCATCCTGAAGACAACAGGAACTGAAACTTCTGGATTGTGGCATAGGGGGCCGTTTGCAGGGGAAGAACTGGTAAAACCAAACCAAACGAGTAAGTGTCACGTATTCCAAGCGTGTGCAAGTCCCTTAAAAGAGAAGGTATTGTAAAAGCGCTAAGAACTAGAAGAGTTGCAAAAAGATCAACCACTGATGAGTTGATATCGTAGAAGCAGTAGTGGTGGCGATGACCACGAGAGAAGTAAATGCAGCAGAAGAAACTGTGAGTCTTGAGAAGTCAGAAATGTCATGGGAGAAGTGCGTAAGGGCGAAGGAGGGAGAGAAAGAGCAGTTGAAGTAGCCAAGATGATATAATGTACTTAGAAGATTATATCCTAAAAGAAAAGATGCGACCAACTACCTAGCGCTTACAATGGTTGGCGAGTTAGTGGCAATGAATAGAGTGATTGGAAAGTGACAGGCATTGGAAATGATGTAAGACAATAGCAAACATATTTTAGATATAATGAAGAAACATGAATAGAAAAGCATGTAGCACACAGATAAAGATGCAGTCTGAAGATAAAGAAAATAAGACAAAACGAGAAAGACGTTACATACGTGAAGAGATGACAAAGTAGACACATGAGTAACGAGATTCGCGTTCTTTGTCATTCTGCCTCACTGGAAGCGACCTTTGAAACCTAAAATGTTTAATACTAATCATTTCCATCTGGTATTTCATTCAACTAACATTATGATTATACTCTTTTGATTCAGTCCACAACAACCTGTACACCCAATTAGCTCGAGCTCCCATGTACGAATCGCAACTCCCAAAACCCAAAAAAGAATAAATCGATAAAACAAACCCACGAAGCTGTTTCGCACAACCGCACTTGTTTGTTGACACATAATTCAGCATTTGTACAGAGTGCTGTATTGTCACAACTTAATTATTGTCAATAAATGTTCATTGGGCGGGTGTTAGCTGGCCTTGCTTGCCGCCATGACGCGTGGCGGAGGTGGAGATGTGGGTGGGCGGATGCGGCCATATGTGAATTGTGGACCAAATAATCCTTTCATCTCTTTTCATGAAACTTACTCTCTAATTGTACATGCAAATTGAGGAGCAAACCAACCCAGGTAAGAAAAAGGACAGATTGAGGAGATCAGCGTCCGGGGGGATGGGGCGTCAGATGAGCGTTAAGGAGTCGTCGCCAGCGCCGCCGCTGCGCTGTTGCCCAGCTTTTCCTTGTGCCTTATTGAACATTTTCCACACTCGCTCCTACATCAAAATAAAAAACAAATAAAAAGCACCAGAAGAATGTACAAATTTCATGTTCAGCGTTATAGAATATTAGCAAAGGAAAGGGAAGGACTTAAAAATGGCAAGATAAGCAGAATTCTTTCAATCAACGAATGATTCACTTGAATGAAAACTAACTTAATCCAAACCATATTTCGAAAGAAATATACTACTTCTATGCCTGGAAAATGAGGAAGGAGTGCTTTAAAATGATTGGCTATGAAAATGTTTTTCGAAAATAAAGTGTCACCTTCCACTTTTACCTGGAAGGGGATGAGTAGTTGGTCCCCAATTTACATAAGGGCCAAAGTTTTATTTTCCTTGTGGTCCCCAATTTGTATACGCCGGCGGAGGGCGAGAGGAAAAGCGGGAGAAGACCTCCGCTTTCCACCCAAACGCCTCTCTCCTCCGCGTCGCATTGGCGTTTTTCTAACTTCGAGAGACGAAAGAGGACAACTCAGCAAAAATAATAGGGCAGGGTGTTTTTTTGAGTTAAATGACTCTCTCTACTGAAATTCACGCGGTAGTTCTTGAATCGAGGTAACTTCCCTCTAAAAGTTATTCCTGCAGTGGGACTCGTGGTGTTAGTATATTTTTAGGAGTAGAGGAAATATATACGGTCTTTCCTCTGAAGTTCCTAACATTGTTGGTAAGCTCGGAAAATGCTGCTTGGGCGTGCGTTGTGTTTGTATTTCGTTTGCTGGAATATTGAATGATATTGAAATGAGATTGTATTATCTTGGGTGATAAACACTAAAAATAATGCTAGTATTATTGAGGCCAATAATAGCATTAATTTTGATTTGCCTGTTCGCCTTTAAATACAACACACCCATTTGCAAAAAGCTACATGACGGGGAAACTGAAATAAATTTTCTGTATCAGCACTCCCAGAAACATCAGATTTAGACAATAAATATTATACAGTTTTCTGGTTACAGAGTAGTGTCATTATTTGGAAGTAAATCCATTCCTATGAGAAGCACTCTTGAGATATTTCCTACTTGCAGAAACCATTTTCAGTTTTGCACTTTCATTTTTAGTGATGTGCTCAAAAGAGAACATCAGTAAATGTAAGCTCTTTATCACATCGCCCATCCCATTAATAATTAACTTGGTGGGTTCGTCAACGAACCTCGCCATTGCCCGCGGAGCAGCGCTGCGGACGGCGCCACGCGCGCGCGCTCTGTGCCCCGTGCCGCGAAGCAAGGAGCGCCCTCCCCCGGAGCGCGCTTTCATTCACGGGGCAATTGGCGATGCACGAGTTCTTTCAAAACGCAGGTCTGGAATCTTCTCGGAAAATCTGAATAGAAAATTAATACAAATGAATGGTATAATCGACGGAGTTTTGTAAAGATGCGATATCTCGGGAATTGCGAAGCTCATCCTTTAAGGTTCTTAAAAATGATCGACTGTTGTAATATTTTTTCAATATTGTTGCAAAGAATATGCCCTCCGCATCTCGCTTGAAATATTCAACATAAATATTTTATTGTCATAAAATGAAATTGTTGGGTAAGGGTTAAAACTCGAAGAAAATCATTTTATCAAAAGGAAAGTTATAAGTTATTTCTTTCTTCTTTTTTTCTTTTCGAATTTTTTTTTAATTTCAGTATTAGCTTTCATCTTTAGCTGACTTATTTCCAATGAATCCTATGTAGCGGCGAGAAAGGCAGGGGCGAGAAAGTTAGCTGCATCGCAGCAGAGGATAGCGAAGCTGAGCAAGACAACTATCCAAGATTTAGATTCAAAGTTGTCATCGAAATAATCGACCAGAAACAAAGCAAAGAGGCTGTATGAACTGCAACAATGTAAAGATGCAAGAGTTGTTTAAAAGCACTATGGAAACCATGGTGGCAGAACAGCAACAATGCAGAGGAAGACAATTAGACTAGAGCTAGTAGCTGTGGAAATATCAAGAAAAACGATTAGGCAAGAACGGCTATCCAAGCTACAACGACTAACTACAGATATGCTCTAATGACAGTGCTGTAGATGGAAACTGCAGGCAGAGGAGCTACGCCGTGAAAGACAAGACGCGAGAGACAAACGCATTGTGTGAATAGACCAGAGACAGGGTAAGATAAACACAAGATAAGGGTTAGACAACGTTAGATAAGCACACAGTAACAAGGAGTGGACAGAGAAGAGGAATATCATCTGGACAGAATCCGCAGGTGGGGTATAACAACAACGCAGATTAAGTCACCCAGACAAGATACTGAGAGAATCATCCAAAGACACGGCGCGAATCCCTACGCCAACGGCAGCGAAGCGCCGCGGAAAGACAACCGGGAGGAGAGCCGTGTGGACGGAAACTAAACAGAAACTCGTTAGAGCCACCAAGTGGGTCTGCGGGGTCCAGCCAGTTCGCCTCTTCGCCCGCTGGCCGCCGCCGCCGCCGCCGCCGCCTCGACCGCTTAACTCGTGAAATTCGCGAGACCGTGCGCAATTTGCATCGTAATGGAGCGAATATTAAGGCGGGATTGGATTAAATTGCGGCGGACAATGGCGGTCGCTTAATGGTTGGCGGCGCCCGCGCGCAGGTGGCGAATGCGTGGACGGCGCCTGCGCGGGCGGAGAGGCAGACGAGACGGAGCGAGGAGCAGTGTGTCGAGGTCTCGGAAGAACCGTAGAGACCGCTAGAATGCCCGACGCGCGCGCCACTGGTCTGGAGATGTAGGCGAATCGTG
Organism: Gryllus bimaculatus; assembly: GCA_017312745.1. Taxonomy (NCBI): domain Eukaryota; kingdom Metazoa; phylum Arthropoda; class Insecta; order Orthoptera; family Gryllidae; genus Gryllus; species Gryllus bimaculatus. The sequence continues at coordinate 8,121,985 of BOPP01000033.1, read as the reverse complement.
CGACCGGCAAACAATGGCTGTTAGAAAATGTTGACGGTGTGGCAGAGTAAGAGGGAATAATTTTATCCAATTAAGGTTCTGCGACACACTCATACGTGACTGTTTGGTGACACATACGTATAAAAGAACCATTATGTGCTAATAGTAACTATGTTAAATGGATGCTCTGAACGACAGGACTTGAAAACTGGGGGATTTTCTTTGCAAGCATGCACAAAAAAGATTTCCTCCAGGAAATATTCGTTTACTATATTTTTCTTATAATCTCAGTAGAGCGAATTGGCATATTACACAATACTTGATAACTCTCCATTTATAAACAGTAAGGTACCTAAATTCTCTGACAAGAATTGACAAGAGACCTTGCAGTAAATTATAACTTTCTTTCCTAATCACTCATACCTTATCCCCTTTACATCTCTGTTCTACCAGGACAAGTGAGTCTATTTAGCGAGAACGTTGGCAGCCAGATATACCGCAATGCCTGATTGATTGTATCCCCAAAGCTTCCCCTTGAGCAAATCGAATTGCATGGATGAAGACATGGAAATGCAAGGGATAAGGGTAACCGGCAAGGCCCGTATCTGCCTCCTGAATCACAATTATTATGACCATATTGACTATGAATGAGGGGGTAGAGCAGGTTGGACTTTACGTACGAGAATTCTGACAGCAAGCATAATGTCTTCACTAGTCCTGAACTGGAAAGGAAGCGCCTTGGAATGGAGCCTTGTTTGAAGTTTTTATAATGTTATCATTTAATTTCAAATTTAATTAACCTGTTAATATAAATGACATTGTTGGAATGTTTCTTGTATATTAGATGACTACAAGAATTATTTTGCTATGTCAACCAATCAGTCATTATACAAGAATGACACGGGATATATTTGAACGAACATCTGAGATAATATAATGTATTAGTCTTTGACATTATCTCGTGGTAGTCCATCTTGGCTAGCATTTGAAGCTATTGGATTCGAGAATTACCGTAAAAAGCATGGCCTCAGTTCTTTTACATAATAATAAGCTTCATGAAAAAACTAAAAATATACAATTAAGAAGTCACAAGAAATGCAAAGGCTAAGTTTCACACGCGGATGTTTACATACAATGGTAATAAAAATTAGTGGTAGCGAACAAATAACATGTAACTCACACTCCACATGGTTTACTTGCTCTGATATTTATACCAGAAATTTCACTAATACCATTTGTATTAATTAAAGTAAGATCTTATTGGTTTTAGATCAATGTACCCAATGCCTCTATCTAGAAAACATTTGCATGACTACGCCATACGTGCAGAGATATAAGGTCGTATCTCTGTGTTTCAAGAGAAAACTCAGATATTGCATTTTTAAAATTATTTCGTGTGTCCGAGCGCGTCAATTTCTATAGTCATTAGTCCCATCTAGTGCAAGTGTAGTGCATATTTCTACCACGGGAGCTAGTGTTCTTCCCTCGCTCAGTGGTGAGATCCGATTCCGACTTACTGATTGGCTTGTTGGGTTTTCCTCTCCAATATCTCCCGTCAGCGTGGAATCACCTCTACTGGTGCAAGCTCAAAGTTCCCGGCATGTGTGCTAGTGCAATGCATGTCAGTGTTAAGTGGTTGTAAGGTGTGAGGATAGCACAAGGCAGAGGAAGGAAAAATCCTTGTTAGGACACTGCTAAGGATTTCTCTTGACGTCGATCGAGCAAACCACGGAAGACTACCAATTAGAGCAGCCGCTCTCCTCCAGTTAGCGGCTGAATTCGACGTAGTACCTACGTAGCTAGTGTCAAAAATCCTGTCGCTGACGGGACTCGCATCCCAGGAGTGACCGCTCAGAGGCACTGCCGTCACATTAGTTTATATCCTCAGCTACCTCAACCGGCTCTGAGATATTGGATACTTCAAGTTTGCGGATCAAGTTGGTGAACCCTTTACCTTCAAGTGGCGCTCGGTGAAAGACAGACAACTCTTCAGTCAAGGTGTACACGTACGTATAACGTTAATGGTCTTCATGCTGGAATCAGTTTTTAGGTCAGCTTTCTGCGTATGGTAGGTGAAGCATTTGGATAAGAAGGTGAACACATTGCCTTCATATTGAGGCCTACAATCATGAGATCTGTCATGTTAAGGCTGATGATATTTGACGCCTTCAACATCATTGCCGCGCATGGGGCCACTTCTTTAGGAGGGTCTGTCAATGTCATAGTTTAGAGCATGAGTATGTGTATGTGCGTGATTTACAGGTTACTATCAAACTGAGCTGAATATCAGAAACGATCGTGATATTTTTCATTTTTTTAACTGAATACATATCTCCACATTGTTCAAAACCGTTTAAATAAATGCCGTTCCAATTGTATGACTTAAAACTCTGGCCAACCCGCTTTCGTGATGAATAAAGAAGTTGCTTTGGTGTTAGTCGTAATTTTTCACATAGGCGCTCCGCCGAGTTTTCCACGCGAAGCACACTAGCGCAGCGAGCGGCTTCCACCTTCGCGCTCGAAACGCAAGCAGCAGTTGAGGCCGTGCGCCCTCCGTCGCCCTGCGACGTGCTTGACGGCGCGCCGCGCAGGCGATCGTAAAACTAGGCTGCGCGGGCGGTGCGTCACCACGAGCTCCATGGTGTCAAGTTCACCACGAGCTCGGCCGACCGGGCGCAAGGGCGCGCGCGCGCAGTTCGCATCCAGGTTAGGAGCTCGTTCGCCACGAGATGTCGCCCTGAGCGCGCTCGGAGGCAAAGAGCTCTTTAATTACGCTCCGTAGACTCTCCTTGACCGCTTCCGAATGGCGGAGTTGTCGCACGAATGGCATGCCTATGGGTTCGAGCGGCGCATGTAAGCGGATGACTGATTGGTGGGTGCGCTACCGACGTGGGCGATCCTCGCGGGAAGATCGCGCGTCTGCGGAAGGGGTGGGAGGGGCCGCCCGAGGCATTGGTGGGTGGTGCGCTTAAGGGCTTGCGGCATTTCCGATACGAGAGTCCGGGGAAGGCAATCGCGCACGTGAACGCTGGCGGCAGCGGCACCGCCAGCCGTGGTCTTCGCGGCGGCGATCTCGCGCTCCTCGGCGGTCTCCATGTTTGAACTCTTGAGCTTTCTTCTCTTCGGCCTCCTCACAAACAATGTGTATATTCGGACGCTAAAAGGAAATATAGACCTTGGACAATTCGTCGAGTCCAATGACAAGTTCCGTGGTGCCGTGGCGCCTTGCTGGTCCATGAAGTCCATGAAGAGCCACGTTCAGGCGGAGGAAGGGTAAGGCAGCCGTCAGAGCAATGCATGGGCGATCCCTTTCAGCCACCAGGATCGTGCAGATCAACGCGCGGTTAGACAAAGTATTTATCCAAAGGAGTCGTTTTAGTTCTTTTCGATTCGTTTTCTTTTTTCTCACTTCAAAAAGAACCATTGTAGAAGTGGTAGATTAGTGAAAAAAAAAAACTATTTGTGAGGTAATGGACTCTTCATTCAAAAGAAGTCAAAGGCAAGCTGCCAGAGGGCAAATGCATTATTGAGATATTTCAATTTAATAATTTTATACATTGATTTTTTAAAAATATTATTTGATTTCTAAATTTCCTTGGGAAGTCACAGTCTTAAGATTTTGACAGAACACGAATAGTTTGGGAGCATTTTCTCTTCTGATCCACCTTTCGCAATGAAACCTGATTGAATATTATACGAACAACTAGTCGTCGCATGAGAGTTTAATAACTCATTACTTTTTTTTATTTTCCTAATACGTAAAGATTTTAAAATGTGTCAAATCTGATGGGAAATATCAAGACTTATTAGAACCTCTAATTTTTAGTACCTACTTACAAATAAAGTCATTCGATGCCGGATGTTTACGGCAAACGCTAAGTACATGTTTGTCACTTCAGTTCATAGGAAATTTCGTGAAATTTTATTTTCGTGAATTTCTACGTTTAATATAAAAATAGTAGTTCCTTTGACATAAGACCTGTTCTGTGTGGCAGAGGGAAATCCACTTCGCCCAATTTTGTCTTTCCATTGACTCGTGACTGTTAAGGAAATGAATATTTCATGGTGATACACTTATATTTGTGAAGCAAGCCGAAGATAGTGGGCATACTCGGAAAAATAGAATATTTGAACGAGTGTTTCTAAAATGTGAAACTGCAGACATTTATGTACTCTATTTCTCTTCCCGCGAATTATTTTGGTGATCAGTTTCAAATATAAAACATTTATTGCACTCAGTACTACAGAAACTACTTTTCCTTTCTTTCCACGAGTATTATTACTGTATGTCAACACAAAACCCGCATCAAAAGCCTTCAATACGTCTTACATTATTTCTATCGATTAATAGCAGGAATGTCTATAATACTCGAATTCAGAGCGACGTTTTGAATAAAAACACTTTTTATCTTAAAATACGAATATTTTTGTACGTCTTCTTGTGTTGGTGAATACTTCAGCATTAAACATGTGTGCGAGGATACTTGTCTTGTCAAACCACGCAGAAGATTAATTAACTTTTCACAGAAAATCATATAAAAAAACATTAAATAAATGTTTTGTAATTGCGGAAGCCGGGGTACCAAACACGTCATTTTCCAGGAAAGAAATAATTAGCACTTCCCGACATTACATTTTAGGATAAAATTCAGTGACAAGATCTTACCAACTTTAGTAACTACATTTCGACATGATTTGAAAATAAAGCGTTTTATAATAAATAGATAGTTCCATAGAAATAATAAAACTACTTATTATAATGCCCAGAAATAGTTCATTTCTTAAAATATGCACCAAAAACGGGTTACATTTCTGAATCTCTTTTGGAATGAACGAATCTTCCGATGTTCGAAACACTAGCAAGGCAAGTAGCTCTGTTCCCATTGCTCTCTCCTTTGCAGTCTGTTAATCATACATGAGATATTTTTTATGTTGTTTAATAAATCATTTCTTAGTTACCGCGATTTTTTTGTTTGCAACTTATGACGAACTGCTCATTATCTGAAAAAAAAATAACTAGGAGGAATTTTAACACGTTATTTATTTATGATAGTTGGCTTTCGTCTCCTTAGAGTAAATACAGTTTATAAGATGGACATTAAAATATGTGATAAATAATTGTAAAACAACGCAAGTAAACAGAAGAGAACAAATGTATACCTCATTGTAAATGTTTATTTTCTGAGTCTCAAACATGTAAAATTGATGATTTAAAAAAAAATTGCATGTCAATTTCATATTTGCAAAAAATTGCAAAAATATGATACAATATATCATTATATATTTTGATATAATATACCAAACATGATTTGTCAATTTTTTAAAACTCTTTTTGACAGTAGTTTTGTCAGTCCGCCTTACAATCCCATTTCCTGCCTGCCGATCACCTCTTGCCACCCAGCATCGAGTCCTCCGCCTTATCGCGGTTCGCGAGGTCAGTGCGCAATGCCGTGCGTCAAAGGTTGCGCGTGTGCGCGCGCTCGAGCGTAAAAGGATGCCTCGTGGACAGCGCCACTTAAATTCACCGCTGCGCAAGTGACACGAAGATCACATGAATACCAGTTTCTTGAGGTAATAACCTAGAGAATAAAAAATACTAAATACATTTGATATACGTACTGAAAATGACGTTTACATTTTTTTCATCACAATTGTGTATACCTCACTGATTATCAGGCACACTCATGAGCGTAACCGAGAGTTGTGCAGGAGGGGGAAGATATTGATTGCTTGATTAGTGTTTCCAGGTGCGTCAACTGTTAAGGTCATTAGTTCTGTAGGTACAGTACATGTTGTTTTTTATCGCGGGAGGTGGCGGTTATTTTCCGCTGGCTGGCGAGATTCGGAATCGACGGGGTTTTCCCCAGCCAGTTATCTCTCACAAGGGGAGCACCGCCGCAGTCGAGACAATCTCTAAGCGCCCGACTGGTCTGTGGAGGGAGAGACATTTTTGGGAAGAGACTAAACAAATCTCGATGAAATAAGAATTCCTATTTAGTTTAGTTCATTTGTGCACCTTCATTGACCGATAGTATTTGGCTGAGTATCATGACGATAAATACGCACCACTGTTGTTGTGGACACCACAGATGCAATTTATGGATTTAAACGAGGTGATCCGCCAAAGGCTGGATTGGAAAGTTGTCAACACGAGGCAGCAACGCAACTTCATAAAAGCATCACTTGATTGACAGTAAATTTGTAACTCACTCTTTCTCTTTCACGACCAGGCTTGATTTGACAAATAGCCATCGACAATTATCACGTAGTCACGGATTGTTCGTACTGAACCTGCTCTTGAACCACGCAAACTGCTGTTAGAAAATATCAACGAACAGACTAGAAGTAGGCACCAGTCAGATGTAGTGAAATGATAAACATATTTCAAAGATTCCAATCAGCGAGTCACCAAGTGATCTTTTTTAATTGTTAAATTGTTCATTATGTGTAGCTTAGAAACGCCAAAGAAACCTGAATATAATTTAGAAGACGTAATTTTACCAAAATGAATTATAACCCTCACTTAAATTTTTCCACAATAACTGAAGAAGTGTCATATTTTTCATTTCCAATTCTTCACTTTACTATATCACACGCCAAATCATTATAACATAAATCGATTCTATCCAACAAAGTAACGCGTCAAAAGCGTTTTGTTCGTACTGGCGTAATGTCAAATAACAACTAAAACTTGCGACTAAAATGTAGCTTTCTGCGTGATGTTCATGTGTTACTTATTTTAAATCGTATTATAACTTTTCGTTAGATTTTGTTTATTGTGGTAACAATAATACTCAAATGCTATTTTAAACTACTAGACACTCGTCAACATTTGACACAATTATATACTCCCTGATCTTTGCATTTAAAAACACTTACTGATCTTTGCACTTAAAAACTCAATATCTTCACTTCGTTAACAGTTACCTCACTCTTACATGCTTGTTCGTACCAGATGACGAAACGACGACTGCTTTCGAAAGATAGATTGCAACTCTTACAACAAAACAAAGTAATGAACTGACGACGGTATATAATGATGCATTAATTATATTAATTTTAAGTAATTATGAATATTTATTATTTGTAATATAAAATTGAGGAAGTAAAAGCCTATTTTTGACTATTACATCTCACTACCTTTCCCTGTAAGTAAAAAATCACGGAATTCGATTAAGCAGAAACTTCAAATGATTTTCTAACGAAAACACTTACTGTTTTCAGTATATAGTCGATTGCGACTAAGCTAGTTCACAGCCATATCACATAAATTTTCCATCATCACTTATTAATAGATATTGCATTCATATTCACCGATTTCTGTAACAAACTTTTTACAACAGATATACACCTTGTAACATATCATCTGAGGTTCATTATCAGACGTGATAAAGAGACGTGACTCGTAATACTCCGCTCACTAACAATTGAAATGCATTTCAATAACGGAAGCAATATTGCTCGAATTGTCTCATATTGCAATCAGAATATTTAAATTATTGTTTAATGAAAACAATGTTAAAAATGTTAAAATGTTAAAAAAGGAAAAATTCGTACTGCAGATCCAGATAACACTTAATTACATTGCATGAAAACAACATGTCTCTTTCATCGTCAACCTAAATGTGGTGCGTAATAGTAACATTAATAATACTATATGTTATAGTAAAATAGTGATTTTACTAGCTTCAACTGTTGGATCATTCCGTGCTTTGGAAACCATCATACGGCCCCCTGAACTGCCCTCCGCGTGATGAAGTCCTGTCTTGCACATGAGAAAAATTCAAAAATTGTTAACAATTTATTAGCACTATTTCGATTTCAGATGTATTTCGTCCTGTGAAGTTAAATCGTATATAAACTCAAAATTACATCAATCATTTCATCAAAGAATTTGAGATTAAACATATCTCGAACTCCAGTGTCATGGGTGTAACAAGAACAGCTATTCACTCAAATCATATAATCAAAGTCCAGAAACGTCTCATTTTGTAGATTGCCTGCAAATAAACATAACTTGTGGGCTCCTTGAGGTTTCGAGAATTAAAGTTTGAGGGTCTAGGAAGGTGCGTTTCCGAGTTGCGCACGAGAGCGGATGACGATCGATTTAGCAATCATCTTGCTGTGAAACTGTGTCCATACAATTAGAGACTATGCCGAGCATCAAGAAGGGAGATAATATTAATTTTAACAATGATCTTTAATGTCTTAATTATCATTTGGACGGTATAATGAGTGCTAAACAAAGTGAAACAAGTTTCAGCTTCTAGGCCGTTTGACCAGGTTTTTCGTCCAGTTTCCCTGCTCCTTTGGGTGAAAGCTGAGATGGCTCCTTGGTTTGCTTCTAGACGGAAATGTAACTCCATTACCTTTGCGCATCTTCTAGAATTCAGAGGAATATATAGTAATTGAAATGATTAAATTAATTAAATAATAATTCATGATGTCGCGATAGGAAGACAATTCACAAAGGGCACGATGAGGCATTAGAGTCCAAATCTGTAGTAGATTTGCATTTGCAAATAGGTTTTAGTACACCGGAGCGAATATTTTCGTATCAAAAACATTCTTGCCAAACACATTCATTTCTGTCCGTATTCAGTTCTCAATGGCTCTATATGGCTCATGGTAGGGATTCCAGAACTAAAAAAAAACATTCACAGAACACTCGTCTATCCGTAACATGTCACACGCAGTTTTAATTGTTTTTGACGAAAAATAAATAAAAAATATTAGGGCGTGGAGAAGATCTGATTCTCCCCTTCAGTCTACATACCCCATGAAGTACACGGATTCCGGCAAAAGAACGCGGCTACTGGTCAAGGCCCTAAGTGGGCTGGCGAACAATTGGAAATAAGGTTATTCTCTTATTAGTGTTTTTAATATGCCGTCCAAGAAATAAGCCACTCATCTTAAACTTCAGACTCATCGTCTGAAGCTTGCACAGAAAATTTATAATAATAATAATAATAATAATAATAATAATAATAATAATA
>BOPP01000033.1:8093075-8110206 GCA_017312745.1 Gryllus bimaculatus | reverse complement strand
ATTAACCTAAACAATTAACAGATTTTAGCTAGTAAGCGCAATTGCCATTCTATTAAATATATACATAAATATTGTTTCATACAAATTCTTTCCATTCATTTGGCAATAAAATTGTCTTAGAACTAAATAGATAACGAGTCATGGCTAATTGAGCAGATCCAAACAACCCAAATTGATTCGTTAGACGTCTCTTCGATTAACAAAGTTGTTTAACTGTTGGTCATTACCTTGCAAGAAAGAGCTAATGGGCGAGTTTAGATTAGGGGACGAACATTCAAATAACACTGCCGGTTATGCGCTATTCAATCAAAACTGACATTTCGAGTACCGAACCCCAAATTGTGTATCTTCCTACATCATGTTTAAATCAATGACATAACTATTCGTCCTTCACGATCTTAATACAATCATGTTATTATTATAATAATAAAATGATTGATGATAACATCATACAATGGAAATGTAAGGCAAGCAAGTTTCATATACATTCTTAGCATCTCGTCCGCAAAAAAAAAGCCTCCCCGGCGGGGAATCGAACCCCGGTCTCCCGCGTGACAGGCGGGGATACTGACCACTATACTACCGAGGACTGTAATGACTGCGCATGAGGTAACAGCAATAAAACAATTATTATGTCGTTACTATTTTTGAATTAATGTTGGTTACAAAGAAACTTCGAGTTTTGTCTCTTATCATTTCCCTGTTAATAAACTCTCTCGACGCCACGAGGCGGCGTGCAAAAGCAAAGAATTGGGATCGAGGATATCCTGATTCTTACTGTCCATAAATTACGTAAAGCAAATTTTGAATATTCCTCTCCCCCTGTAACGCATCTGTAACGCCCGCTTGAACCTCCCTAAATAATTACGAAATGACTGCGACCCCCCTGCCATTTAAAAAAAGGAAAAAATATTACAATGAAAACAAATTGTATTATTTTATTGTGTTATATATTAAAATTAATCATTAATGTCAGAATTAATTGCCAATGCTGACTTCACCTAATAACTCGATTAGGGGACAATTATTGTGTGAAGGCAAGAAGTATTGGCAAGAGCATTTCTCAGTAGTGCACATGCGGAGAACGTATTCGCCAGAATCTACTGCGTCAATTTTTTTGCATTAAGTAATTTATTAAAATGTTTTAAAGTAAGACTGAATAAAAGAAATTACATTAGCAAATGTTAAAAAAAGTCAGTGAAACAATACATCCCTACCCTCAGGTAACGCAGTGTAACGCTTGCTCAAAACTCCTCCATCTCTTTAACGTTACGTAATTTGTAGGGAACACATTTTCTCAAATGTGCTTGATAATTTTTGTGAGATGTATACACAAAAAAATTGCAAAACGATGCTTTTCGAAATAATTTAAAAGCAATTTTACGATAGATACCTCCACGATTGTGTGTTATTTTCTTATATATATTAGTGTAGTTTCGAAATTGTTTTCTGATTTTTTTCCTAGTAAACTATTCAACAAAAGTCTTTTGGCATAAGTAACATTAGAAGTTATGCGTGGAATATAGTACCCAAATGTGTTTCGGACAAGTGCTTGGACATGTGTAGCGAAGCGACAACTGCGCCTTAAACGCATACAGTTTATAAGACTCTATTCCGCTTGCGTGTTCGTGTTGCCGATCGGTAAGTTGTGGCGAAATGTCTTTTTTTACGAGAGGTCCGATAAGGTCTAAAACCCGAAGCTGTACTTTTAAATATAAATTGTTAATGTTCTGCGATATGACAGCTTTTTTAAATTTTTTTCCAAAGCTGTATGAAACAAGGTGGTTACAAGGTATCTACACACCTAATATTTTTACTTCTTCACATTCTTCAATAACATGCTCTGTAATTTTATATTCTTAAGTTGGGCTAGCTGCCTATTCTTCCCGCTTCGTCAGTGCTGCTGCGACCTGTGTTCACGTGCTACCTTCGCCTCCTCGCTGTCGTATCCTAGCTCTGATTCGTCCCGTCCCAGATTAGATTCGTTCTGTCTACATCGCGCTCCGTCCGCTCGTTCTGCCCGCGACACATGGCAAAGGTCAGCAACGATGAAGCCCAGGTAGATTGGGAATTGCATTTAACTGCGACGCCATCTTGTGCTACAGCGCTATCTAGTACAGAGTTACCACAAACTGAAAAGCAAAAGAAAAAAAAACTCCACAAAAACAAACAAACAAACACATAGATGTGCCAACTTTCATGGATATCGGTCAAACGGTGTCGAAATTATTGATCTTGGACATACCAACATCAATTTTTGTATAATAGCTTTTAAAATTGTAAATCAAAGAATTTGTCCTCCTCTTCTCCTTATTGAAATCATAATTAAAACAGTTTCCCTTCCTCCTCCTGTTGAAATTGTACCTAAAAGGCGCGACTGGTTTTCCCTCGCCCTGAAGGGGGCGTTCTCGGTGTTCATGCGCCTGGCAACCTGCACCCAGGCGTCGGCGGCGGTGGCGTAGCAGAGGCGGCGGGCGGGCGAGCGACGGGTGCCGTGGCTTCCGCCCGGAAATAGCCACTCGCTCAAAATACCCGCGTGGCCGCCTCGTCTTACGTAACGCCAGGCGGAATTCGCGTGGAGGTGCTGTTCTTTTGTTTCGACTGCCAGACGCAAGCTTCATTGAAAGTATTCAAGAACTGTAAATTTATCTCAATTTTTTTAAAGCTGAATCCACCAGAAAATTTCGCACGCTGTATGTGTGAAAGAACACTGAAATACTTGTATTTTTCCGGCGGAGTTACCGCAAAGTCAACATTCCCGTTTTCTCTGCAGTGACTCTGATCGGGAGATCTCAACAGCTCGAGCCACGAGGGTGATGGATTATTGACACTAGGTAGGCAGCAATAGGTCAGATTCAGTCGCTGTTAGGAGAATTCTAACGTCAGGCTGCTCTGATCGACAGTTTTCAGTGATTTTTTTACTAATACAAGGTCAATGACGGAGCTGTACCCTAACAAAAGTATTTCTCTATCAAATTCGCTAGTCTGGACCGTGAATGGTAGATTGATTTATTTAACGTCAAACACTGTTAAAAGCGATGTGTGACGTATTATGGAGAAAACAGCAATCTGTGTACGTTCTTTTGAGCTCTGAGATAATCTTGGGTCTATTCTATTAAGCCTACTCTATTAAGATGATAAGAACGAGCGTTTTGGGCAAAATTTGATTAAAATATTCGTTCCCGTGTAATGTCGTTAACTTTTACAAGCATATAGTTATGCATCTTTCGTCGACCATTGGTTTTAGATACATAACTAAGATTTCGTCGCGTGTTAATTAAGTTTAAACGTTAATTGCTAAATAGTAAATATATGGGTGATGCATAACACAATTTCAGAGAAATTCCTCCATAGTCTGTACAAATGTACTAAAAACGACATTATATTTTCCTAAAACTATTTAGTACTTCGTCTGCAAAAGGAATATCACCCTTAGAAACAATGTAATGATGAAAACGTCTTAGGTCTTACGATCACTATTTGGTAACTTTCAGCAGTTTTCTGTTTTGTGAATTTTCCTAGCATAAAGAATATTCGTCACTCAAATGTTATCTACTTTCGACGTAATCTTCACGAGGATAATTTTATTAATTGCTTGGTCATACCCAGAGATCTTACAAAATTTGAGACATATTTTATTTGCATTCTTTCTGGGTTTTTTTTTGTTGGAGAAGCAGTAGTTATCCTGCATCACCTTTCCTATAATTCTCATTAGTGGGTATTTAATGAGTAATTTATTCTGAAAATCTCTGCTCCCTTTCCAAAACAGGCCACTTTGAAAAAGAGGTAAACAATTTTCTTTCACGATCTTTGAAGATGGGGTATAGTACATAAGTTCGATAGCGTCAAATAAATATTATCAATTCCACCGCAATACGCTCAAATGTGGTGAAATTTTTGAAATAAAAAAATCTTTTAAATGTTTCTTATTCTTGAACACGTAGTACATTGTTTCTTATTTTTGAACTGACCATGTGAGAAGTTTTAATTTAACGCATGAAAATCACAAAGTCGAGTTGAAAATAAATTGATTTCGTAAATATGTGAATGAGTGCTCGCTTTCCATTGCGCAACCCTGGGTTTGATTCGCGGTCGAGACAAGACTATAGTGTGCGTTTTCCTTGCAATGTCTCAGTACATGTTGCTGAGTGATGATAAGAAAATTCACTTCTCAGGCTGAGAAGACCGAAATACGAGTACGGAGTGGGGATGAGTACGTGCTAACCACATGTACCTCTTTTACCCTTGGCCGCGAGGCAGGTACGTCGCCAGTAGGCCTGAGCCCGATCAAGGGCTGTCGCGCCAAGTACATACATACAAATATGTGATAGAACACAATTTGCAGAAATCCCTCTTCATGATGAAGTACTGACAAAATCTTAAGAAAATATTGTACTAGTACTCTAAAGTCTGCTTGTTGTGAAATATCAAAGTACCAGAAATTAAAATGATTAACTAAATAAAAAGTTAGCCATGTGACTTACTCCTTTATTCAGTAGAACATCTATGTGACACATCACACAGTGTGACGTGTCTCAAGCGGGATTTCAATGTAGTTTTCTTCTTGCTCAAACCCACTGCCTTCACATAACGAGGACAGAGTTGGTATGGATACTGCAACAAAAAGAGATTGTTTATGAAATACCTTAGCTGAAAGAAGATTAAGCAAATTGCAACAGAATTAAATGTCTGGAAACTGTTTCATCAATCTCAGGGCACTTTGTAAATATTGAGAATTGAAAGGTCTAGCGACTATCTAAAACAATTCCAATAAGTTTTTTAATTTGATTTAATCACAGAACCTGCGCTTTAAGCATTTTTTCCACAATTATCTTGCTATGTTTAGAATTCTTCCATTACTAAAACAAAACGGCTCAGTGAAGATCATATTAATGCAATTAATTAGTAAAACTTTATTGAAAGTATAATTGTAATCATTCTTATATTTAGGCATATTATTTGTGAACAGAAACAACAATAACTCATTTTTATAAGTACACAAACTCATGTAATACAATCTTGGATCTCTGTCTTATTTGAATGTTGTCCTGTTAGCGCAACACGGGAACAATTTGCAGGTCACCCGCAAACCGCGTTGCATTGAATACATTCTAACCTCGTGAGATTACACCGCCATTTACCCACGCAGCGCTCACCCCATCCTTCAGCAACTGTCGATATCACAGCTTAGCGCTGACAAGGCTGATGACGCGCCAGAGCATTCCGCAGGGCGCCCTGCTGCCGAGCGAGGAGGTGCGCGGGCGACAGGGCGACACGGGGCGATTGAGCTATTGGGCGACGGGGGGATTGGGCAGGGGGGGCGAATCCCTACTGGGGCGATTGGGGGAATAGGCGATGCAGCGGGGCGGTTGGGTGATGATTGGGTTTCGTGAGGCGACTGCACGTCGAGCCATTTGGGTAGAAGGGCGATTGGGATACGGGCGACAGGAGCAAGGGCGACGGATCGAGAGAGCGACAGTCACCGAACGACTTCAAGATGGGAGAACAGGATGACGCGTCGGGAGAGTGGGACAGCAATAAGACTAGGATTCTTCATCTGGTGGAAAGCAATACATTATGTGCATGAACAGAAACCAGTTGGCACTTCCAAGATCGGAGAAATGACTGAACTTGTATTTAATTATACATAATTTTTAATATCGTTGTTACATTCCACGAGTTTACTAAATACTGTGAGTTTTATCCCGTGTAAGCTATTTCTGCTTACAACCACACTCCTAGGATAAAACCCAAAATGTTAATATGTCCGCATATATAGAGTATTATATATTGGATATCGGTTTTGGTTTACTAAAATGTTGTGACAACACCATAATTATATTTTGAATTAATAATGAAACATCGATTTAATGATCGTTCATGTCAATCGTAGTTATGAGTGGGTGGCGATATGTTCCGTCTCCGAGAGTAAATACTGTAAATTTCATATATTCTAGCGTTTGAGAATTTGAAATGATAAATGAGCCACGATGGTGAGCTGTACTGCAGGGTAATAAATCTAGGCGAAGCGAACAGGTGAGAAAGAGCTCACAGGAGAGAAAACCGAGAAAACTGCTCTTTGGGGAGAAAGCAATAAAAGGGATCGCTGGTGAAGCCGATGCAAATGAGAGAGAGGGAAAGAGAGAGGGAGAGAGAGAGGGAGAGAGAGAGGGAGGGAGAGACGGAGAGAGAGAGGGAGAGAGAGAAAATGCGAGAAAGAGAGCGAGAGACGAGAACAAGAGGCGAGAGCGAAAGAGAGACAGATAACGATTCCGAAATCAGCCCAATTATTACCCTTTTCTCCCAATTGTTAATTTTATAAGAAGGGTTTCCCCTTGAAATCGTCCCTCAAAAGCCTAGCGGGGCGTGCGGGGCGGCGGAGCGAGCGGCAATCAAGCGGGGAGGGGAGGCGGCGCGGCGCGCGGAGCGGGGTTAACCGCAGGGGCGCCTCGCTGAGCGCTAACGCCGTCCGACACGTGTCACGGCGCACGTGTCATCGCGCGAGGGGGAGCCGCTCATCCATCACCGCGCGCCGCCCTCGGCGCCGGCGACCGCGGGTCGATGCTCGCTCGCAGCACCCGCCGCCGCGCCGCTCGGGGCGCGGACGCAGCGCGGCGCATTAGCGTCGGCGGCTGCGAATGCAATCGGGCGGTTATGACGGAAGGAGTCGCTCTTTATGCAGGTTGGAACTTCCATGGCAAACGACGTACGATTATCATCATTAACTATTAGAATATTATAGGGGTTTTAGTGGGTGTTTAGTGGGTTTCTATACTTAGTATGAGAAGACTATTGAATCTCGCTAATATTTAAATTATGATATCAGTCGATCAGAGAGTTTATGTACATCTAAACTAACTTTTTATGTACATCTAAAACTATTATTTTTGTTTTTGGTTGGAATCATTTAACATGTACAGAATAATCTATTCTAAGCAGTCACTCATGCTTTCGGACGGAAATGTTCCTTTTTCAGGTGGCCACTTAATGAACACGAAATTATTAATAAACGGGAAGCTCTCATCTAGCCTTGTTGTGCTTGTTATTTGTAATAAAGTTAGTATGGATTGTTTGTTAACAGAATTTTAATTACATTTAATTTATGAAATATCGGGACATTTTTTTTCCATTTGCGCTCATAAACAATTCGCACACCGTCATTCAATTCCAGATTTTCACTCTTTTCTTTCTCACGCCGCTAGATATTTCTATCTATTTGTGGACTTGACTTCTAAATTATGCAATCGATTTATATCCTAAGGAAATTTCGTAGCATGCATGATAATAATTTACAAGAATCTGAAATGCAAATTAATTACCCCGCAAGCAAAATCTACATACGTCCGTTTTACGTAAACTGACATTAGGTTCCAACGCAAAATGAAAGTAAGTAAAAACTAATATCCATCTAACAAATCAGACAGGAAGTTGTGATCGTGTAATACACGTTGGTGTTCGAAATGTGGCTGTCCGTTGTCCGCAGTGCCTTGTGGCCGCCGAAACGACGCAAAATTTGCAGGTTCAGTTTAAGAAAATCAATCTGTTCCATGGAAAAATAGCTCTTAACGGAGGTGACCGGTAAATCGAAATAGCCGTTTCTGTATACTACATAGCTGCGAATTAAATGGTAGTACGAGTAGACACTAACTAAATATTAAACACACTAACTAAATATTAAAGACTAAATAATAAAGTTATAGTTCCCGAAGTGAAGTAATATTGTTCATCGTGGAAATAATGCACTCTCGAAAGTTTTTGGCTCACTGTGTTAGAGCCGCCGCCTCTGTCGCTACCGGAGACCATTGCTCGTTATGCTAGGCGCTGACAGGGTGTGTTGCGAACGCATCCACAAAGCGGCTCAGCATTAGCGTTGGCGTGACGGAACGACAGTAGAAGCCCTGGTGCATTTAGGACCGATAAGTTTAGAATTTCTCTGACAGGTTTTGACGTCTGTTTTGCTAACATTAATTTCTTCAACATTTCAGTGAGAAACATTCTCCTTAAAGTTATAATTATAGTTATCGAATTTTAGCTCAAATTAGTGGCGAAATGTAATTTTGTTTCATAAGTTGAGTCACCAATACTTTGGAAATAAACACGCTCACGCCCACACACAAATCAGGAGAGTATAACATTCCAATGATCACCAACTGCAACGTTATAAAGATTACAAAAACAAAGACAATTAATGATAATGTAAAAATTCACTCACACCAAGGTGTTTATGATGTTTGTAGTGACGTGATAAAACATCCATAATACTAACGGGACAAATGAATATAGCATTTAACAAGACCGTAAAAAATAAGGAAAATCAATCATTCTCCTCATCTTCAAAATCCTTTAGGATAGCTGATTTCGTGATGATGCTGGCCGCAGGCAACTGGGAGGGCGTAGCCGCGCCTGCGGGGGCGTCGGGGACACCGCGCTAGGCGGAAGATACAGCGTCGCATTGTGGGCGCTAGACGGCCTCCCCACCTCCACATCCATCTCTACCACCACCGCCCCCCTTCGCCGCTTCTCCTCGCCGCCGTCCCTGCCGTCCACGCCGTCACCATCACCATCAACCTCATCTTCGCCGCAGCCGGGCCCTCTCATCACCTCTCACATCATCACCACCACCACCCACCCCTCACACCACAGCAACACCGCTTCCTTACCGAGCCGCCACCCTACCTTTACTACGCCCGCCACCGGCACAAGCACCTCTGACATCCTCCCACCCCCTCCGCCACCGCCACCGCCACCGCCAGCGCCACCGCGGCAACCACCACCACCATGGCACATCACCACCACCACCCACCCTCACACCCCACAGCAACACCGCTTCCCTTACCGACCGCCACCCGTACCTTTACTGCCGCCGCCACCGCACAAGCCCTCTGAATCCTCGCACCCCTCGCTCCGCAGCGCCACCGCCAGCACCGGCGCAACCACCCACGTGCCGCGTCCACGCCACTACAACCGCCGGCGCCGGAGACCGAAATAGTGGCGGCAGCGCCCGCCGTTTTATGCGCTGTTTACTGCTGATTGCTCACAGTGTAGGCCACGCGCGCGCGCGCGGAAGTCGCACCGGCTGCCGCCGCCTCGCCGCCCGGTGCCCGATATAGGAAGCGCCGTCCGCGAGTGGGACCCAATAAAGCGGCTAAATTTAACTGCGCACAACGAACGCACCCCGAAGGCGCTCGGCTCGGCCCGCCTCGCGCGCGCCGCCTCGCGGCGCCGCCTCCACCTGCGACGCGCACAATCCCGGGCTCTCCACTCCACTTAGCTCTCGGGAACGGTCCGCGAAATTTTTGCTTCACCTCACAGGAGGTTAGAAGACGAGACGTTATCGGGGAACATAATTCTACAAGTTCAAGTGGCGCTCACAATTCCTAGCGTTTGATTTCGTTCTCGGGAAATAATTGGCCCTTACAATAAATTATGAAAAGAAACATTATTAAATAATAATAATAATAATAATAATAATAATAATAATACAGCTAAAGCGGAGCTCACTCCTCCCATGGGACAATACCGTGCTCTCGGGAAACGAGAGGCATTTTAATAATATAATATAGTAGGAGTAACCTATCAAAAAACCAGGCAAAATCAGACTCCCATATTAAAAATTTACTATAGTGAATAGTAGAACTAAATTTAATTGCTTTATTGAAAATGTAATTCGGCAAGAGAGCCGCCAATCGAAAGCAATTTAGGAAACCTTTCCTGGCGTCAAACTCCACACATACTTAACCTACCAAATAGAGAGCAGCGAAAACTACCGATTTATTTCCGCATATGTTGTTCCAATAGCATCAAATACTATCGTGATTTTAAATCGACTTCGCCTTTTTTTTTTCTTTCTTTTTTTTCCTTTCTCGAAAGTCCCTATCTGCAAATTCCTTTTTGGTAGCATAACTTTAAAACATAAGCCACCGCCAAAAAATCTCGAGATTCGATTTTGCTCCAGTTGCTCAGACTTCATATTGGAATAGCGGTGAGACACGAAAGTATATTATAGACAAGCTTACGCGGCACTCCCATTACCTGCGACAGCCACAATCCTAGACTTCGTTCTCGGGAACGACCCAGGAAATGATTGGGCTGCACAAATAGGTCATAAAACGATTCGTTACCCCTTTATAATACTTTAGCTAACGTAGCATGGCGTTGCCCGGGTATTTATTTTATGCTCTTCCCCGCTCAGCCATGACCGGTCACGACCCGCCTCCCTACGCATGCTTACCAACCACCCTCCGACCACTAACTCGCATCGCGGGTTGCTGGTGGATCAAATAACATTTGAAGCCGCAAATCCCCTATAGATTCTCTGGGCTGCTAACAGTGTCCGTGCAAAATTTGGTAGAAAACGCATCAGCGCTTCAAAGGTTATTCTAGAACAAACACCTACAGATACTGAATGCATACATACACAACCATATATATATATACACACACACACTTCACAATACACACAATTCACACTTGTACATCATTTAAACACGAATTTACACATTTTTGCGAGTCTGTACAATTACTAAAAATGTCGCAAATTATTTTTCAATACCATCCGTATGTTTTCTTATAAAAAATTACCTTGAATCTCTTCGGTCATTTTTTTATTTATTTACGTCAAAATCCGTTTAAAACTGTGCAACGTGCTATGGGAATAAGTTAATTTGAAGATACTTTTATGTCCACCAGCAAAACAAGCGGCCATCTCAGCATTTGCTCAAGGATCAGGGAAACTGGACGAAAACCTGATCCAGATTAGGGTCATTGACCCAGAAGCTGAAGAACAATATTTGTTACAAGTTCTTTAGAATTATACAATCCAATTGGTAAATAATTCATTAATTGTCGTTACTAAATTTAATATGACTTTCTTTTTAGATGATCGGTGTAGTCTCTAACCCTACAGAAACGGTTGTGCAGCAGAAAAAAAAGACTTTGGACTTTAATGTTTGTATGGAATTTAATCGTTTAATGTCATCTGGCAAAGTGTTGTAAAATACTGTACATGTATTGTATGTGAATTGTTTGTAGTGAGCTGTTGATACTGTCACCTGATTGACAGATTCAATAGCTATGATTACTACGTTGATTGTTGTAGTTATAGACATCAGCGTTTGCAGAAAATATATTCCCGTCCTTAAGTAAGTCATTTTTAACAAAAACCACTGATTCATTTAGCAAAAGACAAGGTAATGTAATACCTTGAAATATAATACCTGGATTAATAGAGATGCTTACAAGAATCCGTGGGGGGGGGGGATTTTCTTATCATTCGTACACTTCTTTTTTTTTATCTAAAAGTCTGAGAGCTATAAGATGTATTTCCCCAGAATATTATGGTATAACTCAGGAAGGAATGAACATTTACGAAATATACACAACGAGCAGTGTGGAGATTAACTGAATTTGAAATAATTCTGAAAGCGTAGCATAAAGAACTTAATTTACTGTTAAATTCATTTAAATTGACGTTCCATTTAAGGTTTTACTGAATTGAAAGACTTAAAAATTTTGTTACCTTAACATCAATGGCACATTTTCGGTGAAGTGGAGAGCTGTTTATTTGAAATGGAAAACTGCATTGACACTGTTTTTTAAATTTATTATTACTTTGTTATTACGGAAGCAATTTAAAATTTCTGATATTGTACTATTTACGGTTTATCAATTGCAAAGAATATTCGTATCATCTACAAAGAGATCTGTTCTTCCGTTTCTAATCGTCGAGTGCCTATCGTTTACGTATAGTAGGGAAGTGATGAAAAATTACATGGAGTAATATCAGCTGCTGGAGCCTTGTTAAGGAAAGAAATAAGCTCTCTTTGGATATTTTTTATTTCGCACGTTGTGCAGCTCATCACCAATAATTGAAAAAAACTTTACCTAAACAACTGTCAAAATCTTTTGTATATAAAGTAGCTTAAGTGTTACAGCCGCGAGGTGCGAACCTTGGGACCCAGGTTCGAGTCCTAGTAGGAACAACCACTTGTATGAACGAATTTAATTATACAAAAGCATGTGGTTCAGTCACTACATTTCGAAATCGTATATCTAAAAAATATTGTATGTCGGTCTGACTGAAGTTATTATACTAGGATTATCAATGTAAGTGTTTTTTTATTTTGTTTGATAAACTGTAAAATTACGCAATCCTGAAGGTGAAATAAACCACCCAATCATCAGCCTGTAAAAGCCTCATTTCACGATCTTCTCTCGAGAATCATTTCCTGAAGCAAAAGAACATTTTTAGGTACATTTTCTTCTTTCAATCGAATATTCCTTGATACAGAGACATCGGGATCATGTAGCTTTTGTTTTCAGTCTCAATTCCGAAGGTATATTTTTCAATAAGTTAGACTTAACCAGAATAGATTTCAACAATTAGTCTATGGATGATGATAACGCTTTATAGAGAATTTTGAATGTCACACGACGATGATTTATTATTGTTCATTGAATGCTCGGTATACTTGCTTTGTAGAGAAATGATTGAATTACAAAGTAACAATTATTGTGGTAATTATTAGCCATCATTATCATGAAAGTTTTCCCGGTCTAGCCCTAACGGCATGTTCCGGTTCGATGATCCACCGTTTTCTTGGACTTCCGGGTTCTTTCGGCTTTACGTAATTATTAGTGATTCTTTAAATATACGCAAATGTGAATGTGCTTAGAACAGAATTGCAACGTAACGCGGAAACGTGGAAATACGTTTCTATTTCTATTCACCGTAGTAAATATAAATTCTGCTAGAATATTGAAATTACAAGCCTGTAAAATTTCCACTGTATTCGATTCCTTAAAAACATGTGCACAAGATTTCCCGGAACTTCAAAGAATAATTTGAGATTACGAGGCGAATGCAAGCCAAAAGTGAACTTAATGAAGTAAATATTTACTTTCTCTTTCAGCGTAGCAGCATTCTACAGTCGAAATCTGTCATTATAAAATTTGCCAGGTCCCACCGAGATTTGAACTCGGATCGCTGGATTCAAAGTCCAGAGTGCTAACCATTACACCATGTTTATGAAGCTAATCAGCTACATATTTCAAAGTCTACATTCTGAGATAAATGAGAAACATCTTTGTTGTGGACAAGCACTACTACAGAGGGTGTAATGGTTAGCACTCTGGACTCTGAATCCAGCGATCCGAGTTCAAATCTCGGTGGGACCTAGAATTTTAGAACCCTCTTTCAGTTCTAAAATTAAACTATGACTTCTAGCTTACTGTAGCATTCCATATTTCTACTGTTGCAACAGAGCCATGCGAAGAAGTTGAAAAGGAAATCGAAGACTTATCAAGAAGTCTTCTCGACCTGAAAATTGAAGAATTAGGTAGGGAACTACGTTTTATATGTTAAAACGTTTTCGAAAATAGCAATAGAAATGCGAATACATGTTAGGGAATAGCGAAAATTTGTTTTATCTACACAATTGTTGATCAAATGTGTCAAAAAAGTCTTTGGTTATAATTAATTATTGTCAACATAATTATTAATTATATTGGAATGTTTCCAGCAATTTCTCTTCTCAGAATAAGAAATGTTATAATTATATCTTTTCAAGCTTTCGGTTCTTTGTTCCATGAATTGCTGTATTTCCGTGAATTTGTAAAACGTTCCCCAGGTGAGGCTCGAACTCACAACCCCGGCATCTCTCAGATACTGTCCTATAAGTACCGTGCACTATCCAATTGCGCCACTGGGGGGAACAATTTTTTACAATTTTCTAATTCAGTGATGACAAGCATTAAATAACGTAACCATTGCTTTATTTTCTCACACAGTATATAACCACAGTAAGAAAGTATATAACCACATTTTTCGTATTCTTTACTAGTCCAATTGCAATTTCCTTCGAAATGAAGGACAGCAGACAAAGAAACCAGGCTACATGATCAAAACTGAAGAGTTATTTTCAATGTCCGCATGATCATAGGGGAAAAGCGACTACTGGTTGTTGAGTGGCTGTAACTTCATTGTCAGTTCAGTATTCAATTACTTTCTTCTTCGGACTGATTACACCGGGCTATGCTGAGAAAATGTAAACGGAATTAAATGAGAAAAATTTTCGCCCGAACAGGGACTTGAACCCTGGACCCTTAGGTTAAAAGCCTAATGCTCTACCGACTGAGCTATCCGGGCTCGTGCTTGACCTCACTTCACGTATATGTATATTAATCTGGTTATGTATAAATATAATTGTTTTGATTTGTGAAAATAGTGAAGATTATTAAACATATCACCAAATATTATTTGATAATATCTAAATACGTCTGATTTTGTCTATCAGTCCATCATTTTTTCAAAAATTGCATAAACTTACATTCTTCATATAAAGTTTAGTCCAAATCATTATTTGGAAACGATTCATACTTGTAATTCTATAGATCAAATAGATTTCCAAAAACCAGTTTGTTTATGCCATGACTATTAAAGAATGGAAATCAAAATTGCATGTAAGATACTAAAATTACCATTCGACCCTGCCAGGATTCGAACCTGGAATCTTCTGATCCGTAGTCAGACGCGTTATCCGTTGGCCACAGGGCCCTGATTGAACTTAGCGAGTTTTGTATAGGAAGTTTATAAGTCTAATAGTCTTAAGTATAAGTAAAGCTTAGGTTGATCTTCTTTTTCAAACTATATATATTTTTTTGAAGTCTACTTCTAGGAAAACACAAAAGAAATGACTTGGTCAAATAGTTCCGCATATACTTACTTGGGTATATGCTAATCTAAGATCTAAAATAACATATTTACTTCTCAGAACATCTTCAAAAGTTCGGCAACAAGCTTTCTTCATTCCGTTGCATAATATAGACCTTCACAAAGTCAAGAATCTTGCTATTTAACGAAATTGCCATGCAATTATTTCGGAAATAATACTATTAATAATGTAGATTATCATTGTTTTCATCTATTTCATATACACTACAAATTATTCAATGTTTGTTGGTATGTTCGAGATCGATGAACTCCGACACCGTTTAACCGATCTTCATGAAATTTAGCACATCCATGAGTTTTGGCACGGAGAAGGTTTTCATACATTGCGCTTCTGTTAAATGCAATTCTCAATCTACCTGGGCGTTGCCGTTTGACGCAGGGCGTGGCCGAGGAGGGTGGGTGCCGTACGCGTGACCGAGAGAGGGAGGTGAGGGAGAGAGAGAAGGGCGAAATAGAGAGGGAGAGGGGGTGAGGGGGAAGAGAATAACGACCGAAATCGTAGCCTAAGTCGAAGACGACCATTAATTATTATGTCTTGAAATATTGGTCTAATAACACTAAGAGAAAACACAGCTTATTCAATATACTTACAAATGATCAAAATACATCCGCTGGTCCGGATGGCCGAGATCGCTGAGGCCGAAGTGGCGTATCTATCTCGGACCGAAGGTTCGCGGGTTTGAGTCCTGCCTCGAGCATGGTTGTATTGTGTTCGTTCTTTCCCCCCCTATCATCATCATCATCATCATCATCATATCGTGTCATTCATATAGTTACCATACCGTTACACGCAATAGTGGTCGCAGAAGTTAATGCAATCTTAAGTAACAAAAAACAAATCAAAAAAAAAAAAAATCGCCGAATCGGGTTATAGTGAACTTCTGTGGGCTAGCATTTTTTTTTGGGGGGGGGGGTTCACTATATTAGAGGCTCACTACATTCCATGATGTCAAAATTAAGTAGAATTTTCCCCTAACGATTGTTTTCATTAATGTAGAGGTACAGCAAATACATTTGTAGAACTAAGTGAAAATTTTAATATATTTATTTGTTCTCAAAAAATCAATTATTTTTAATTGATCTATTCGTACTTTTTTATTAGTAATTTCTCTACAACGTCTCCAGTTCGTTCTCTCCTCGAATCTGCGTTGTCGTCTGTGTGTAAATATCGTAATTCAGCCTTGTCACCCTTCAATGTCTCTGGCGCTGTTGGAATAACGTCCCAGTCCGCGAAGACCCTTTTACTGGACTAGTAACATGGGAGATGCTTTCAGCCGTGAGATAGCGAAGGGGGCCAATGAGACTGATCGCCTTTCTGCGCGGCAGGGCGGATATCGCCAGGCTGTGGCAATCGCATGCTTCCTGCTTTCGTAGAAGTCAACGCGGTTTGCGCCGCAGAATACCAAATAACGCCAAGATTGAACTGAAGCATGCAATCGTGCGTCGCCGCTGCCAATTGAAGCCAACGCAGACGGCCTTCCGTTTCGCAGTGAAACTGAATGGCATGAGTCATGAATCGGTGAAGCCCCGGGTGCGCTATCTTCACCTTACGGGACACTTCTTAGATTATGACCTTCGACCGAGGATAGGTTTTTTCAAACTTCCAAGTGCTGGAGTTTGTGGCACTCAGGCAAGGCATCCATTAATTCCAGGGGAATTAATTTCCAAGAAGTTGTATTTCCTATGTTCGCTATAGCCGATGTTCATATTCACTGTAACCGAATTTTCTTATGTTTATTTGTAATGTAAGTGAAACGGGTCCAGTGACTTAAGTTCACGATAACCGAGGGTTCACTATATCCGAGTTCGCTAAAACGCATTTCGACTGTACGTTCTTTTTTTATTATTGTTCAATTGAAAGTTACGTCGAAAAAATATTGTGCAATTGTCCAAATTGGAAGGCGAGTAACTTTGGAATTAAAATGAAAATAATAATACACTACTAAGAGTAAATATGAATTCGTACTATAAACGTATTTACGTACAGAATACAATATGGAGCGAATTAATAAGAAATGAGAAAAAATATTCTCTTTCACCTTCTCCAACATTCACATATTCATACATGACATTCCCATCCTACCGAAGGAATGCGCGGAAACCATAGATAAAGGAGCAATCTTCTTCTTGCTCCGCTCCTGTAATTTCATTTCGTCACTGAAGAAATCCATCCACTGGTTTTGCAAGAAAACCTTACTCTGATTGTCTTCCACGGGTCGAACTCCCTGAACATCGGACGCTAATAGCTTGAGACGTCGCATACGGCGACGCACTCGTAGAGCAGAATGACGCACGAGGGGACCCGGGGGGCCACGGCAGCAGAGCGCCGAGCGCCACCGTTAGCAGCTGCGGGAGGCGGAGGGGAGGGCGATGGAAGCGACGAGGTGGGGAAACGGCTGG
>BOPP01000033.1:7994595-8083456 GCA_017312745.1 Gryllus bimaculatus | reverse complement strand
AGCGGCGCGCGCGGCGCTGCCGGGAACCCCTGCGCCGGGGCAGCGAAAACCTTTGCGACAGGGTGACGAAGACGGGTCAGAGCGATTACGGACGGGAAGAGCGGAACAAGTCGCAAAGAGAGGCAAGAGGTACAGTTGAGTCAGCAGGTCATGTCTCACTACAAAAAAATTTAACATCAACGCGTTAAATATATAAATAAAACGTATACAAGTTACACCATTAACATGCGCCATGTTAATAATCAACATGGTCTTTGATATCAGGAGCATGGATTCAGACATACAAGAATTTTGAATTATGATTACTTCCTATTTATTTTATATTCTTGTAATAACCGTCAACGTTGGCGTCGCAATGGTCGGCTTTCTGTTCGGCTGCGCTCCAGAAGCAGCTGAACATATTATTACTCCCAATTTATACCGGCACTTTTTCCCTTTATATTTTTCTAATTTTCCTAATGTTCCATTAATATAGACACCAAAATAGACTTGAAAGGTTAATAGTTTCTATTCTTTCTTTGTGACGTTTCATTTTACAAGAACACCGAAGACACAAATCGAAGCACAAACTCACGTTTGTCTGAAATTTAGCCCACAACACTTATTCTAAAGTTGTCTAAAGATTTCCATTCCTGCTTAAAACATCAAACATGTTAAATGTTGCGTTCAACTGTTAACAGTTAAGTAGTAGAAGCGTGAAAATATACTTTTAACATGTTGATGTTAAACAGTAGTAGGGGACACGGCGGCTTAACAGACGACGCTCAGATGCATCCTTCACTTAATGGCATCACACTAATCAGACGAATCACTTCTACATTCAAAGAAGGCTCTCGATGTAATAATAATTACAAAACCATATTCGATATGAAATTGAAACAAAATGATTTAGGATACAGTGATCACGATGCACAAATTCTTACCATATATAAGAAATGCGACACTGGTACATTAAAGTAGATCGTTTATTAAAAGTAAATAAAATTATTCATCAATTACTTGCTCCAAGAGTCATGGACGCGGTTTACAAATGCGTATAGTCCGAGAGAGAGAGAGAGAGAGAGAGAGAGAGAGAGAGAGAGAGAGAGAGAGAAGGTTTTTTTCTGAAAACAAGAATGCCGGAAAGGGAGACACGAGGCTTTGGCGTCCTCCGGTCTTAAGGAACAGAGCCCCAAACTTTAGGGCAAGCAGAAGCGCTCCGGAGGCGGCATGACGTCGGAAGACACTTGAGCATTGAGTATATAAGGGAGTGCACAGCGCCAGTGTGTGTGTGTGGGGGGGGGCTTCTGTAGCCAGTGAGAGAATCTCCTGCAATTGCACAAAACTAGGCGCTACGACAATGCGGCGGCGAGCAGTGTTTGCGAGGCAAGTCACTTTTTGACGAGCCTGCTGAGGACTTTGCGTCCTTAGGTAATTGCGGCCACGTGGGAGTGATGCTGAGTGCGTGCTCCGAGGTGGGGAGTTGATGATTGCCACGATTCTCAATCGGGTAAGATCGCTCCTGCGATCGACGCAAACCATCTGTTTGTACGCCTGTACGGACTTTGTGTCCTAGTGTGACAGCCGGTCACGGAAGCTTCGCTTTGGGCGCGCTACAGATGTAGGAGTGGCGAGTGCCACAATTGAAACCGATCATCAGTCGGGGTGGGATCGCCCCCGCGTTCAGGGGTAACAGGTCCATCAGATCTATGGTGTAAAGCGTAAATTCATTGTAAATGTTGGTTGTGTTTTCTTTGTAAATAATTATTTGTTATTTGAAAGTTCTGTGTCAGTGTTCGCTGTTAGCATATGTCACAATGTGGTGTAATATAATGGGAACATTTTGTACGTAACGATGTGAAAAATCGAATTCGAGATATACCTTTTGGTGTCCCTTGATTCCGATTTTTTTAAACGTCCGTCGCTTCGTCATTCCGTCTGTGCGTCTGTCTGTTCGTCTCTCTGTTAGTAGTCTGTCCGTTTGGCTGTCTGGTCGTCTGTCCGTCCGTTCTTCCTTTTTGTCCTGTGTCTGTGAACACCACTAGCATCTAAACTATACCTAAGTTTTTTTCAAATTGAATAATCCTATGTCGATCTGGTTTGATACCGAAAAGAGTTTTTAAAAAAAACTTAAATTTTGCGGTACTTTTTATGAATCTCTCAACTTAAAGTTTTTTCAAAAACGGTACAAATTTTCTCTTGATAGTTTTTGTAATATTAGAGTAAATTTTACTTATAAAGGTGGGCATAGGTTAGATTTTCTGGTTTAACGCTACATTTTCAAAAATGTCAAAATTTTTGGTCGTCTTCTAACATCTACCAAATTGGTGATAGAAATTTTTTCTTAAAATAAAATACTTTTTCCATAGTGTTTTTCTTTGATTAGGGTCATGTACATTTTATTAAAAGAAACTTTGTAGTTTCCGCGCAATATTGCGAGCAGTATGTGCAATTTAAAAACCTTCAAAAACAAGATTTTTTAAAAAACGGTTGCATATTTTTTCTTTAAACTTTTGTTAAGGATTGTTTTAATTGCACTCTATAAGATGATAAAATTGCCAGATTTCTCTATTCTTTTGTTTTTTCAAAAATTACAAAAATGTAATGTTTTTCATCATCTCTTATATTGTAAATGTTTTCATTAACGTCAATTTCTTTTCAATAACGATTTTATGAATAAATGTGCTGTAAATAATGTGAGTTTTCTGTGAAAGTGAGCTCAAAATTCTGATTTTCTCAGAAACGAGCAAATTTTTTTTTTCCAAAAAAGTCTCCAACTTTTTTCTTGAAACTATTTTATAGATAGTGCTAATTGCACTGTTTAAGATGACATAAAATTAAATTTACTGTATTCATTTTTTAAAAACATTAAACAAATGTAATTTTTTAAAAGATTTCTCAAGCCTAGAATATTCACAATTCCAGCAATTTGCAAACATTGCATTCGGGATTCGAAGATCTCAAAATTACGTCATATGATTTTTTCGAAAACTCAATAGTTTTCTGTGAAAAGTGGTTCAAATTTCAAATTTAGAGTAGCTTTTCTTTTAATCGCGTCCAAATTTTTCCATGAAAATTGTGATTTGGGACGTTTTATTTATTGTTCTTTAATATTTCTAAAGCAATGATTCGATTCTACTATTAGGAAGCCGAAAAAGTAAGAATTCTTTTTTTAAAAAAATGTACTTAGGGCGGCGATAGATGGCAGCTGGCCAGCGTTTATGCAAATCCGAATAGCTATCCGAAACCAATGGAAATAGAAAACTATACGCGAAATTCTGTGATAATCTAAAGCAATAGTAGTTTCTAATTATAGATTAAAAGTAGTGTTGCGTTTCCGCCTTTTCAAAAAAAACCGGTCCCACTGAGATTTGAGCTCAGATCGCTGGATTTAGAACCCAGAGCGGAGAGACCTAAACATTACATCATGGGACCACGCAAAGCTTTTGTCTAATTACAGATTGAATGTGCTTGCATTTCGCCTTTCTTGCGGATTTTCGATATCTCGTGAAACGATTTTGCCAATATCCGATTATGAGTATTTTTCAAACTTTTTTCTATAATGTACTGCTTACCAGAAATTGTTTGTCTCTTTTTGTGAAATTTCTTTTCTAACATTTTTATCAGTTATACAATAGTTGGAAATGCATAGGTTGTGCTTTAAAAATGTCTGTGAGAATATATATTCACAACTAATTTTCTGTTTATAGCAATAAGTCCTTCCCAATTTCTGCCCAATATAGCCTTTGGATATTGATATTAATATATAATAATAAATAAATTTAGGTTAAAATTATTTTCTTTTTGAATGCTTAGGCATTTAATTGAGTGGTGTAAGTCATTGAGGGATTTTATTCCTAATATTCCTTCAATCAAAAGCGAGTCTCCACAAATTAATTCGGCGAATGGAAACAAAGCGCACCTTGGGGACAACAGAGGACCAATCTGACGCGACATTAAAATATTTTTTAAAAGATGGGGAGCGCTTTTCCAGCAGCTTTCACTGACCAACCGTCCTTTGATGGGCAAAATTCCTACCAATAAAGGAGAAAACAGTTAATCGACGTCCGGCGTGTAATGGATCACAGTGAGATTGCAAGCAAGCCCTTCTGCGCCGGGGTTTCTTTCAATGGCGACAAAACGCACATAATATTGGGAAGATTGGCATCCTTCTCCGCGGGGGCTATCAGACGGTGGTCGGGGGCGGCGAGAGATTGGGCGATCGAGCCGTTGGGCGGGCGAGAGATTGGGTAGGAGAGAGGTCGGACGCGTGAGAGGTTCGGCGGGCGACAGATTGGGTAGATAGGCGGGCGAGGATCGGGGGACCGAACAGTTTGCGGAACTTGCGGTTTTGCGAGGAATGGGCAATAGGGCCGTTGGGTGCGCAGGATAGTTGTTCAGAGGAGCAATAACATGAGAATAGATTTTCCGGACGAAATTGTTGCTATGATGAATGGACGAGTGGTTGGTGCGGCGGGATACTGTTATGCGGCCGAATGTTGTGCGGGTGAATGAACGAGTGGTTAAGCGGAAGAAGCGTTGGGACGACGAGTGATTGTAAATGCGAATTGCTAGGCGACCGAATGGTGGTTCGAGCGAGTGGTTGGCCGGGGGTTATCGTTCGAGTGGATGGCGACTGCCAGTGCGTTGCAAGTCAAACCGTTCGGTGAAAGAGTGGCGTCTGCCTATCGCCAGGTTGGAATACGATGATTTGAAATTTGAAAGATAGAGATGTTATAGGATTTACAATTATTTCTTGGGTATCATGGCTGATTAATATTTTCTGAAAAATTTCTATAAACAAATTTTAATATAATATCTAGGATTTGTCTGAAAGTCATGATAAAATATTTTGAGATGTTTCTTGTTTAATATAATTAATTAATCTGAATAATTAATATTATCAATTTCAAAATTCTTTACTTGATACACTTTTAGGTTATATTTTGGGAAGATGGTTCAATTAAAATATTAGAATCAATTTAATCATAATATGGGAAGATGAAGACATATCAACACACAAGTTAAAATGATGAATTGAAGTTTTTCAAACTAATTGCAGTCCAGTGAACAGGATTTATGAATTCAGGTGATAGTGTTTATAAATGTTTTGTTAAAGTATATGCTATACATTTTTTATAGCCGTCTTTCGAGTTATCGAAAAAGCTATTGTTGACACGTTGGACACGTTGGCAGCAGCCGGGCAGTAACACGCTTGGAAGCGCCGCCGACCCGGCGGGGAGTGGCGCCTTCTTTTGGGCCTCCAAAAACATCCGCGGGAGAGCGGCGCAACGCGTCGCGGAGGCTGCGCGCCGCGAGGGCAGCACTGCCACAGAAGGGCACATCATCTGCGGCGGGGGCCATGGCGGCAGCAGTGCTGGAGGCCATGGCGGAAACTGTGGCGGGACCAAAGCGGTATCTGTGGCTGCCATGACGGTATCCGTAGCGGACCATGGCGGTATCTGTGAGGGGGGGGAGGCACGGCGATATCAGTGGTGGAGGCCATTTTGGTTTCCGTAGTGGGGGCCATGGCGGGGCTATGGCGGTATCCGTGGCGGGGATCATAGAGGTATCTGCGGGAGGGGACATGATGGTATGTGGCGGGGGCCATAAAGGAATTCAAGATGGCCATAGCGGAACTGCGAGAACACACAGGGCTGACCTCTGCGAATGCGGGGCATTGGCGAGGATGGTAGTAACGTTGGGGAAGGGAGGAGGAGAGTTTGGAAAGGCTATACATTCTCTCTATCTATTTCTATGGCCAGCGAATAAGGCGCGAAAGGGGCTCTGGGTGGAGGCGCGGGGAAAGGACGCTGCTGGGACTAAAGAGGCTGTGAACACTGAAGCGGAGGCGTAGGCCCGTTTTTGCACCGCCCCCGATGGCCGGCGAACCGGCAAACGTGCGCTTAGAAGCCACCCGCCCCTGCCCGATCGGCCGTTCTATCAAAAGAGATGGACACAAACCTGGCACATAACGAATAGTTTTATTCACAATTTTCAATACTTTTACAACTTTTTGAATAAGCACGGAATGCACGAGTACATGGAATTCAATGCCTTTGTCATAGTTTTTATTTTATCTCTTGCCCTATATTATTTGACTGTTTCTTTAGAGTTTAATGCTCACGATGTCATTACCAAACTTAATATTGTAGTCTTTCTCGCCGTTCTACCGTACTTACATAGCAAAGAAAAAGTATTGAAATGCTGCATAAATCGGCGGTTAGGGAATAGAAAACTTGTGTGGCCCTGGCATCAAAACGTGGATAAATCTTGTTTTTAGAACATTACTTACCCTAACACATTGTGTTGTCAGAATCCATGTTTTGTGGGTTCTTGATACCGAAAAATCAATTGACGACAAAACGTCTGCAATACGTCTATAGTAAACGCTAGCACATAACTTCTTCAAAACTTGTATTTACCTATCGATCTGAACGAACAGATGGCCCCGCGAGTTTGAAAGGGATATTTTAATTTCTGCGGGCACTTACGGCTCCAAGTTTTATTTCCCCCCTCAAAGAGAGCAAATGACGCCTCAAAAATGGTGCATGTCGCGTTGTCGGCGAACTCATTGAATTTTTGAAAATTGCAAACCAATAATTATAGTCGCAAAAACTCAATATTGATGATAGAGATATTTTTCCTTAAGGAAATCTGATTTTTAAAGTTATATCTGTAAATGATGTAAATGAAAATCTCTTAATTTTTATTATTGTACATGAAAATGTTCAAATGAGTGCCGAACTCGGAGGGGAGAAAGAAATTCTGCTGTTTTAGAAACACTTTTTTTTTTGTTCCTGTAGTATTGCAATATTGCGTAGCCGTTGCAAATAAAGCGGGATAGTATATGCTAAAAGGCATCATTATCTTTACAAATGTATAAATCTAACAATATTTTTAATATTTTGAACTGAGAAGCACTCGTTCAATCAGTCGTAAAATAACTACCACTCTTTGTTAAACAAAAATTAAAACACCCGAAAACTACAGGCGTCAGAATTGAATCGATTGGATGAGCAATTGAAACGTTAGACGTTAAATATTGACAGTATATTCGTAAAAAAATGAATATTTTCTTGCGTGCTTGACCCAGATATTTCGGCGAGGTAGCCATCGAGATTGCTGGGCAATGGAGAGCCACCGCACCAACTTTCCGTGTCACTTCGCCGTCACCGGAAGCGAGATGCGGCCATGGAGAAGCCAGCCGACCGTTGTCAGATTCGATCAACCGTCCTGCCTCCTCGGCTGCCTTCGCCTCTTCGCGCCATCGGCGTCTCCCCGGCCGCTCTCTTCCAATTTTTGTTTTTCGATCAAGGACACATTTCCTCCTACTCTCGTGAAGAACATCATCTCGATTTCAATAACCTCAAGAAAAAGAACTAGGCGGAAAGGATTCATAAAAATATGATCAATATCGGTGAATGCCGGAGCAGTACCCTACTAAAAGAGCCACGGACCGCGCTCGATCTTGCCTCTCTCTTCCTTGTCCTATCCTTACTTACACACACTTACACTGCATGCACTACACATCCCGAGAGACCGACCGGTAGCTCAGTTTGCCCCGGCTGAAGCGGTGTTCTGTTGGTGGGAGATACCTGGTTAGGAGAAACCCTGTTAGCCGACGGTAGGTCGGCGCCGGGTCTCACCAACCTGCGACGCAAGATCACCGCCACTTCCTGCGATAAAATCGTGCACCAAGTATAGTGGATGTTTACGGAACCAATGACGTTAGTAATCACTAATTACTGAAATCAATCAGTCCGGAATCACTAGTTAATGAAATCAATCTATCACCATCGCTGTGCGTTCAAATGCCCTTCCTGCGTTCGGAGCCCACTGTCTTCCGTCATCCCGCTCGCTTCGAAGGGTGGTGGCGCGACGCGACGGGACGTGAGCTGTGTCACCCGGGTGTCTCCACCGCCTCCCCCCACGCTTTTTTCACCTTCCCTTCCGACCCACCGCGCCCCGCGCCGACGTTGGTGCACCGCCATGGATCTGCGCTGTTCGGGGCAGGATGTTTGTTCCCATTTTCAGCCAACTTTATTCACAACGGCTGATAGAAAGTTGTTGGTCGTCCCCCAAGGGGCAAAAATTACACAGAAAGTGACTTCTGCTGGTGCAATATCCCTGACGCGATCTTGGCGATCAAGTTTGAGTCCGCTGAACATTAAGAGGCATTAAGGGACCGATTAGCGATTTTAAATTCTTCTTCATATTCGTCACTGAATACAATTCATTTACACCAGACATGAGTTTTTAATAGATTCCGAAAATCTGGGAATTTATTTTATCTAAAATAGGCACGCAAAAAAGACATTTTTAGCCAAAATAGATACTCTTACTAGATTATGGGTGAAAAGATGAATGTAAAAATTAAAAATCGCATTAAAAGGATTACTGTAAAAAAAGCATTAAATAGTTCCCATTATTAGTCTCACTGTAAAAATTACTTTAGCGTTTACGATGAGTAAAGAATTAATATCTTCCATGTAATTTTGTTTCCTCATGACTATCCGACAAGATGACTTCGAATTTGATTTACTCGCGACTCTGTCTCTTTAAATTGTTGTTATGGACTTCCTTATGAACCTTGAAATGACATCTGTGTAAACCGAATCATATTTTTGGTTTTTCACTCTTGTATATTCTCCAGCACTACGAAGGGTATATCGTATAGAGAGATCTCTGTTCTGAAAAGCGATCGAAGGCCATGGAATTTGTCGCAAGTAAACAAAACCTGTCGGCCTCAAGAAAAGAATAAAAAATCTTGACTAGAATCACCTTCCTTTTTCATTTA
The DNA here is from genome assembly GCA_017312745.1 of Gryllus bimaculatus. Taxonomy (NCBI): domain Eukaryota; kingdom Metazoa; phylum Arthropoda; class Insecta; order Orthoptera; family Gryllidae; genus Gryllus; species Gryllus bimaculatus. Next base: position 8,074,677 of record BOPP01000033.1, on the reverse strand, counting down.
ACTTTTTAACTCTAGCTGATTCTGCGTTCTCGTTTACACAGAAACACAGAACACGACACTGCCTTCGTGTTGTCAGGCTGCATCAGGTATATTTCCAGTTAGATCGAAATAGGTATCGGGAAGAAAAAAGCAAAATAATGATGAAAAGGTTAGAGCAGACAGTATGAAAGAGAAATACCAAAAATAGACCACACAGCAAAATGCAAATCTTCTAAAAAACTAAGAAAGTACAATTAAATGATTTCTATTGTTAAGTCACAAAATAGTAGCAACAATAAAAATGCATTTTGCCAAACTTCCGGACTGTTATTTCTTACCTCTCTCCATTTCCCAGCTGTTGAGATTGGAAACTAGTAAGGATAATAGTTTTCCAGAGTATTTTGCCAAATTCGTCTCGTGTCTCACCATTTTTAGATTTACTGCTTCACAACGCACTTACAATATTGTACTCGGAAGTTCACCATGATTCTTTGGTACAACGCTCGCTGCGAATATGTCAAAAAAATTCATAGCGTTAATAACACAGTTTGCTTTCAAAACAGATTTGAAAACACTGGAATGTTTTTGTCTCGGAGAAGGTGAAGTAAGAAATCCGGCGCATCAGGTGCAATCCCCCAACAACATTTTTACAGGAACTTTCACGGCATTGTGTCCAGTTCCGAAAAGCGCCTCTTTCCCCGCCACAGGCGCATGCCGGTAGCTCCCTCGAGCAAGAGAGCGATTCTCTACGCTCGACTCGCCCCGTGGGCGGGGGGCGGGGCCACGCGGCGCGGCCCCCCGCCGCGCATCAGTTCCGGCGCGCGCGCGACGCGATCGGCAGGCGTTTTTTGCGGCCGCGCGCGCGCCCGGACGCGAGAAGGGGGGCGATAAAAAGGCGCGAAAGGCAGTCGAGAGGCAGTCGCCCGCTCCATTCGGCGCGGGACTTCTCTGGGACGCCGCGCCGCCCCGCTCGCCCCCTGCAGCGAGTGCCCGTCGCGCGGGCGACACCTCTCGAATGGGGCGCATTGGTCACGGCGGACGGCCCGCACGTGATCGCCGCCGTTGGATGCGGGGGTTCCCCGGATTCGCTAACAGCTTACTCGCGGTTATCTGAGGCGCAGAAACGAGCCGGAAGTTTTGGGGAAATAATGGTCGTTGGGATGGCGTTTCAGGTCGTTTCACGAGTGACTCTCCGGCAGATTCTCCATACGATTTTTATAATAATATCAACAAAGCTCTTATCAAACACTTCGGGTTCTGAACAGTTATAGAAATGAGATGAGAAATGAGAAATTACCTGCATGATAAATGCATTACCACAGCTACGAGTAGTGCCTGCGAGACTCACAATAAGCGATTGAAGATCTAGGAAATTAGCAAAATGCGAGTAGATGGACGTTCCCCGATGGCATTCTACTCGCGACTATCTGCAGCGATTTCGATTTTTCGGAAAATAGTGTCTCTTATGTTCGAGCAAATTTCATGATCTGCTTAATTCCTCTGATGATTTTAAAAAAATAAACCCAAAATATTTATTCGAAACTTATTACCCAGAAAAATTTTATATGAGAAATTACCTAAAGTACGTGTTAAATAAACAACCATTATGTCATTTACATTTTTATATAAGAAGCAAATGGATAAGACCAAGTAACTAAAGAACAAAGAACAATAGCAAAGTGGGACTTGATGTGGTTTCTCGGTGAACGAATAGTTTCGTTAACACCTTACTAGCGATTTCTTGGCACACAGAAAGGGCAGAGATTTTTCAGGAAATAATGGACGGATCCTAAACATTGAAAGTATTTCAAAAACGTCATCAGCAACTCCGAGAGCTGAAATTCTTCGAGAATAAATAATTATGATAAATGTATTCTTCATATTATTTGTATTTATTGGCGTATTAGGTAATAAATAAGCAACGAAAAATTAGAAACAATCTGTTGAAAATTCATGCAAATAACAAAACAATGATGCCCAGTTTAGTAATTAAAACAAGGAAATACTTTAGAGTAAATTGTTTGGTTTTCTAAACAAATGTCATAAATTACATTTTTACGTGATGCTTGTCTATTTAGATACAGACGGAACAATTCTTCAAATATATTATTATTATTATTATTATTATTATTATTATTACTACTACTACTATTACATATCCATGGAAATGCTATCTATAAAGTAATTTAAGTTCAAAGAGGGGTCGGTGATGTTGAGGCTTATTTTACCTTTTGTTTCATTTTAATTTTTTCGAACTATGTCACTTCCGGCAGGTAGATGCCCGCACGAGCAGGACATGCGAGACTTTTGTTTTCCACTTTCTTTCTCGAAAGCAGGAACAGGTCGGCCGGCCTCGGCAGCCACAGCCCGCGCACTTGTTCTGCACGCGGAGGTGGAGGGGAGAATAAGTAACAATTGAATTCCACGAGGACTCAGTTCAGAAAAGGCCTTCACGGTTGTTCGCTGCTTTTGAAGAATTTTTTTTCCAAACGATGAAGAACCACGTGTGAAACCAGTATTGAAGTTTTGCTGAAAGCAAGAAAAGATGACCAAGTTCACGTTTCTTAGAATTTACTTATCCTGGTTCCATTGACTTTTGTTCAAACTTTATTATTTGAGTCAAGTATGACAAAAAACAGATAAATGACATTCCGAACATTCAGTTCAATATCGGAAGTTTGATTGTTCACCAAGAATTGGCAGATACAATGCTATACTCTATAACTGCAGTCACCTGAGGCCTTGTTTCTATTATATTTATAACATCGTAATTTTTCGAACATTCCACCCGAATTTTACTTATTCTTTTTGTTCTTAGCGCGCTTGCGTGTCTCAGGGCATCAACTAATGTTTCTGATGTGCATCTGACCGGAAGGTATTAGGATTCGAGTATCGACGACGGCAGGATTTTCGACACTGGCGGGAGGGCTGGGACGAAATCAGCCGCTGCCTGGAGAATTCTAGCGGCCAGCTGCTCTAACCGGTAGTTTTCTGTGATGTCTCTAATCAACACCAGGCAAATGCCGGAGCAGGCAAATGACCTAACAAACGAGACACGCAAAGTCTTCGATCTGTGATCTTTCCTTTCCGGATCTTGCGGGGGAAGATCACCGTCACCTCCCCTAATAAAAACATGCACTACACGTATTTTACCATAGTTATTGACGATAGCAGTTGACGCTCCCGGAATCATTTATCAATCAATCTCAGAACACTTGAAAGAAGTATCTTTTTTTCTAAAATGACTGATGAATTTGCATTTCATTTAACATTTCCGTCTCTTCAAATTTTCGTTTATAAATAATTAGAAGTGGTGTTGCAAATACACTGGGATTTGCATGTATAATATCAAAACATCATCAAACATCATATCAAACAAATTCTTATGGTTACGGCTGTTCCACTCATATTCGATTTGTGGTGAACTTATTGTAACTACGAAGATGGCTGTTCGAATAATTTTTATGTCATTTGTTCCCATTATTCATTCCCATATTCACCCGAAGGCAAAATTCAGTAACAACTATCCACATGTCTTATCCAGCTCTAAATGCAGAAGTAAGTGTGAATTGTTTAGCCTCTGCCCAATAAAAATGGTATCAATGTAAAAAAATGAACCCTAACATACTCATTCTGAAAAGTCTTTGGGACGAAATTATCCTTGAGACAACATTTTACACCTATTCACTACAACTGGGACAATCATGACGTAAGAGATATTCCAGAACTGTTTTATTCTTACTTACAAAAAGTGTCTAGAGCATTTTGTAGATTCAGCCGAGATCTTGTGGTATATACTCATTTATAGTGTACAAATTCTGTAAAATAAAAAACAACCACATAGCATTCCTCAGGACTGAAGCTCAAGATAATTTACCACACAAGTGTGCCATTCTAACAGGCAGTAGGCATCTATCCCGTTATGATACATAATATTCTGAAGATGATAACAGCGAAGTAGAAAATGTCTTCCTAGGCTGTCCCGCAGGTGCTTGTTAATGTTAGAAGAAAGTACCATCGGAACAGCCTAAGTAGCTATTTTCTTTTGACAAAAGAGTTTTGTTCTTAGAAGTGCAACGAAGTTGAAATTTCAACTGTTCACGAATCACATGATAATTACAATATTTCAGGTAGAGTGTTGTTAATATTGCATATTAATTAGATGCCATGTTGATTACTAGTTAATTATTACATATTAATTTATTTACAAATAATTATTTACAAATTATATTGCAGTTTGCTACTATAATATAAAAGTATATTAAATATAGACACATTTATAATATAATAAATAAAATCGTAACATTGTGATCAATATTATTTCCCTTAATAACCTTGTATGTGTCTAGAGTATGTTTGTGGAAATTATTAACATAATGCTCATCATGGACTTCTGTAAATACCGGAGCTTGAAATGTCGAGACTGTCTCTTAGGTTGCTCCATAGGCTATTCTGAGCATCTAGGAGAAAAGCCGATGGATCAATTTAAGCGGCTGCTTCTACAATCGGCGCAAGCAAGAAGAGCAAAGAAGAACCTTTTCCTCACCACTTAACGTCAAGCGAACGAAACTCAAACACTGTACCAGCGAATTCCGTTTTAAGGTGCCCATGAAATTAGATATAATTTTTTGTACCTCTCATAAGTTTTATATGAACGAACTTACTAATTCAATTTTTAACACTATTTTTTAGACATCTTCATGACTGAGGTTATAAAAGAACCTGTCTTCTTCACCTCTCTTATGTGTACTAAGTGTATTTCCAACAACAAAACATTCCTGAGGATTGGAGCTCAAGATAATGTTTTATACATGTATCCCATTCTAACAGGCAATAATCATATAGCCTGTTGTGACACAAAATATTCTAAAGACGATGACAGCGAAGTAGAAAATGTCTGCATAGGCTGTCCCGCAGGCGCTTGTGTATGTTAGAGGAAAGTACCATCGGAACAGCCTAAGTAGCTATTTTCTAAGAGCTTTTTATACGGATTGTAACCATGGTACGGAAAATTTGTACTGGACTCACAAGGTGACAAATAAAGTATTTCGTGTAAAGTGAATATATTTGAATGATGTCATATAACTAATTTATTTAAAATATGTATTTGCTGGTTTGATACAATATGAAACATTTGTGAATTTGATATATCAAGAAAAAAATTGAAAAAGTTGCGTGCTAAGAACAAGCTACACACGCTTATTAGATTATTTCATTTATTGTAGTACTACATTGTTTAAGACTATACTGTTAGCAAAAAGAGCACTTCGGCTGTCATGGAATTCATATTTATCTTAAATTGTATTGCTATCATTATTAATATTTAAAACTATTACAAAATACGAAATTTACTTTTATAACCACCATTCTTACTGTTACCCTAAGATACAAAAGGTCAAGATCATCAAAATATAGAAACTTGTCACTTAAGTTGCTCCGTATGCTCTTCTTATACAATGACATAAAGTAGAGATACTGGAGCAACTAAAGTGGTTTCGGTTTGTCCACAACCTAGTACTTAATGTCTTCTGAAGAATTAGCTCTAATCATCTAAGTTCATCGCCTGAGCCTACGTATCCCTCATTCAACACTGAGTCTTCGCCAAGCCAGCATATTTGCATAAACACTCAGATAAGTATTACTACTTGGTAGCTGTTACTGTGGTCATGTTACATACAGGAAATGGGTTAAATCAAGAAAGGTTAAAGAGAGAGAAAATTGTTGGGCGATATGCCATATCTCATTCGTACGCAAAAAGGAACAAATACAGGCGGGAGAAAGTCACGGAAGTTATATATCATCGCTAGATATATCATCACTAGATTTTGATACATTTTTAGACAAACACCTCGTTTACTCTTCCTGAAGACACTTGCAATTAATTATGAATACTTTTCAAGACTTCTCGATATCAAGGAACACGATTTGCAGTGCCTACAATGCTTGGTTCCATCCGGGCCTGAAAATATAAGTTCGTCAAGTAAATGTCTACGAATATTAGTTTGCATTATTGAAAATCTCAAAACACGCCCCCGAAAGACCCCGTCAAAAACCCAGGCAAGATGAAATGTGCATTAAATAAACATTTCGAATTATTCTGGCTGTGCTCAGTATCAGAAGACGACGAGGGAAATCATGTACTATCTGTCATTCCTATATCAGAATATTTAACCAATTAAATAAAAATAACATTTTCTTCTAAAAATGATTAAAGAAAGCAGTTAATGTTTTGTCCTTTACATTTCCACTTCTAATGTTTTAATAATTCGTGCTAACGTTTTTAAGAAAACTGATTCGTGTTGACGTTTTCACGCAAACTAATTTTGCCGTTAATTTATTCTACCTATCTAAGAACTTAACCAGTCTTCAATTTTCGCTTTTTAAGGTAATTTTATGCGTCCGAAAACACGCTCCCTGGCCGCCCCGCCGGTCGCACGTTGACCTCGCGCGGTGCACGCGCACGCAGCCGCAAGGTGGCCTTTGGCTGCCGCAACGCCGCCACTGGGTGCGCCCGGGGGCGGTAAATAAAATCAAATCGGCTGCAGAGCTCCGTTGCTGCACCGACGTCACGTGCGAACAGCTAACGGCGCCCCGCGCCCGCCCTCCCTCCTCGCTCGCCCGCTGCTCTGCTCTTCGTCCGCACCTCGTACGTTAAGGCACGGGCTCTTAGGGAAAACGGTCAAGAAATCTCAGAAGGTTTTAACGGCGTTTCCAGAAGGAATATCCGAAAAAAAAATCAATATTTATTTTTTCGTGTGGCCTTTTTCTCGGACGAAGCTAGTTACTCCACTACTTCCGTCTAAGTAGACAGGAAATCACTTGCGGGAACCTCGAGTCTCAGGTGAGCAAGCACGCGGAACACACATAAATGATAGGTTTGATTGTTTGATTAGTGATTCTGGGTGCGTCCACTGGTAAGTTTATTAGTTCCGAAAGGCTACTGCATGCTCTTCTAGCGGGGTGTTGGCGGTGATCTTCCCCAGCTGGTGTGAGACATCCGGTGCCTACCTACACAGTGGATAGTGGTATTTTCACCAACTAGGTATCTACTATCAGCGAAGTACCGCCCCAGTAGGGACAAGCTCTAAGTTTAAAGCATCTGTGGTTATGTGTAGTGCACGTAAGTGTGTTTAAGTAAGGGCGAGAATAGCACGAGGAAGGAAAATTGCGCACGATTCGTTGTCTGTTGCCTATTTGTTAGGGTTCTGTTCAGGCATTCGCCTGGTGTTGATCGGATAAACCACGGAAAACTACCGATCAGAGTAGACTGTCACTTGCATTCTTCTCTAGACAGCGGATGAATTCAACCTATGTAGAGAGTATCGAAAATCCTGCCATCGTCGACACTTGAACCCTAGAACCTCCCGGTTAGGGTCACTGAAGAGCATAAGTGAAGGTCTGAGCCATCTAAGCACGTTGAGAACGATAGGTATTAACATCGATGGCCGAGGTTAAATGAAACCTGCGATTCTTCGTACTGAGATGAGTCTAACTACCTCAGCCATCCAAGAAGATTATACATTTTATTTCTTAATTAAAAACTGTTGATCCAGGAGAGCAGCTGGTGGGGAAAAATATAAAATTGTGTGACGCGAGAGTGGTAGTAAAACTGCTCCTCGGAGCCTTCTGATTCCAAGTCTGTTTGGATTACGGTAATTCGAAACCAGAATTATACTCGCGAATTCTTATTCAAAATAATTTCTTATTTTATATGAGAATACGAGGAATACCTGTGAGACCAGATTAAACTATTCGTAAGAAAATAAACCAACTGTTAAACATTGTGCTAAATTTCCTGGTTTAAGAGGTAGGGTATTTTCTCTTGCATAATAATATGTACTGAATAACAGAAAAATAGGTACTGTAAAGGAGTAACGGCAATTATTTATATTACAACAAATCTAAAAATAGTGATATATCTTTATATATATATATGTACACACACATACTGGTTAATTCAAATATGATAAAAGGAATTGTAGAATGACTGAATCGACTTTGAAATTTAGAATCATCCCCTCCGATGTAAAGTATAAGCTTGCAAAGCAATGTGAGCACATGTACTCCAACAGCACGAGGAAGGAGCGGCCCCATGGCGTTTCCTCCTTCGATTGCCGGGGGCGTCCGACGCCCTCGACCCGGCCGTGCGTCCACGCGGCGCGAAGGTCCCGGCATCGTTTCCCGTTGGCCGCGCGGCGCGGCGCGGCGCGGCGCGGGACGCAGCTTGGGGCTCCTCCTCCTCTTTTTTGCCTCAGGCGGCCGGCGCGGCCCAGCGCGGCGCGGCGCGGCGAACTTCAACCGGTCGGGGGTTCGAGTTCCTTGTCCCGTTACGGCGCGTCGAAGCCGCCCGCGGTTTTCCGGGGGGGGGGGGGGGGGAGTGGCGCTTGCGCCCGCCAGCGCTTCCTCTGCCACATGCGCTCGCTCGCTCGCCCGTCCGCCCAGCCGATTCGACGCACTGAGGAAATGGCGAACAAAAAAGTCTTCCAAAAACGAAAGTAAGGACTGCAGATTTGAAAAGTAGACTTTTAGATGGGTAAAATGAGGAAGGCGTGCTAATTGGCCCGTTGTATTACCTAGAATTGATCAGAAGTCGGAGCACAGCTATCAGATTGAAGGGTTCGTATTCAGCCAGTCGGTCTTATCCCGCTTGCCGGCCCACCCAACCGCCCGCTCGCCGGCCCTCCCCACCCGCTCGTCCGACCGCACCTGCTGTCCTGGAGACGCAGCATCCTAGGCTCAATTGCAGTTACGTACAACTGTGCGCAGAACGCGGCGCGGCAGGATCCGGCCAGCTATCTATTGAACTCCGGCCGCAGAAACCTACGCTGTCAATAAATTATATATTTTTCATTTTCGTGTATCTGGATTGTGTAGGAATAGATACGCATATTTTCATGTATGTTCCTGATAATGAAATACTATTTATTTGTGTATGTATAAATATATACTTATATCAACTGGTAAATTAACTGTTAAATGACTGCATTCTTCCAACGAGCGACACAACAATTGTGAAATGAAGTTAATATTTATTTCACTATTGGCCACCAGGGGCCAGACCGACTGGCTGGATAAGAATCCTACAATCTGGAAGCTGTGACTTCCGATCAATTCCAGGTAGTATGACGGGTCAGTTAGCGCGCCTTCCTTATTTTCCCTATCTACAAACTACTTTACTAGTTATTTTGAAGATATGTAGTTCGCCGAACAGAACAAACATTTTTGAACGGGCCTTGCCGAGGCGGGTAAGGTAGTGAATCAAGAAAAAATGCACTAGTGGACAAAAAATATGAAAATATAGTGTGCAACATTAAAATACTGTTTTTTTCTTCTAGCTAAGACCTTATCATGTCTGGGGCGGTGTGCTGCAGATGGCGATACGACATTTGAAGTAAACTCTCTTTTAAACATAAATTCAGTAATATAAAGGCACTTTAAACTATGGGTCACATTTTCTGTTCACCATACTGTCAAATTTATAACCGTGATTAACTGTGCTATATCAACCGAGTCGTGTAAATTTTAAACGATCACCATTTTAAGAGATGCACACACACACACACATTGGGACACCTGTTCACAACGGGAAAAGATACATTACTGTTCATTTTATAACGCACTATAATGATTTTTTCTGATGTTTTTTGTTTTTCATTTTGGTACCACACATCAAAGTTCACTTGAAAGAAGTAACAGTTTTGATGACCACACTTGCGTGTAACTTAATTAATTTAAAAACAATTAGCACTTTGAAATATTATACTTGAAAAGGTACACTAAACAATATTGCATATAATTTATAGGATTTGGCAGTTGGATTAAAGGAAACGTAATAAACAATCGAACGTTGTCTATTAGAGGGCAAGAAAATGTCTTCGGTCTAAACAGAGTTCAAAGGCGTCTCACTTCTCAAATTATATATATATATATATATATATATATATATATATATATATATATATATATATATATGAATCTATTTGAATTTCTAATAATTTGAAGTATCTAGCATTGATAATGTGTGGTATCTATCAGAAAATAATGTTTTTGTTGTTGTTTTTTTTAAATGCTTGTGCGCGCGAATCTGCCTGGTACCGTGGCCTCCGGGGTCAGCGACACCCACTGCGGCCACGCCCGGCGCCCGCGCTCCGGCCCTCAGCCGCGCCGCGCCAACGACACTCTCGCTCCGCCCCCCGCACCACCCGTCGCCAGGGGTTCTATTCACCATTGATTAGTGATTCCAGCGCTTGAGATGATAAGGTTGTAAGTCCCGTAGGTGTAGGGCATGTTTTCTCCTCGGGAGGTGGATATGATCTTTCCCCGTTGGATGGGGAAATTCAGCGCCGACCTACCTGTCAGCTAGCAGTGTTTTCCTCAAACAGGTATCTCCCACCAGTTGGGCATTGCCCCAGCCGGAACAGGCTCTAAGCTTCCGACCGGTCTCCCGCTTGTATGGTAGTGTAGTGTAAATGTACGTAAGGTGGAGGATAGAACAAGGAAGAGAAAGGAAAGATCGCACGTAGTCCGTCGCCCCCTTTTTTAGGAAACTGCTCCGGCCTCGCCAGGTATTGATGAAAAACTAAGGAAAACTACCGATCAGAGCAGCCATCCGCTAGATTTCTCCTCCAGACAGCGACTGAATTCGACCTAGCTGACAAGCTAGTGTCGAAAATCGTGCTACTGCGACGTCTCGAACCTAGGATCCGGTCAGAGGCCCTGAAGAGATACAAGTCGATGCCCAGAGCCACCTCTCCCCGTCAATTCGACGTGGGCCTTAGGAAATCACAGCTTCACCAGTTGACCTCATCTGATCAATTCCCATTCGCGTTTGTAGGGAAAAAATTAAACATTACGTTATTTTGATTTTTTTCTTTCTTACTAGGTTGTGGAAGTTAAGATATCATGTTAGAGTTTACTTGTACAATTTATGAAACATTTTGGATGAATCAAGAATAAAATTTTTGGTTATGGAGAAAGTTCTGAGCTACATAATATTATCATCAATACTTTCGAGCGATCCCTATTCCTCTAAACAAATTTTCATTAAACATTAATTTAGAATCGTCACAAATGAAGTGAATCTACTCAAATAATTAGGCATTGTTTTAAACGTTTGTTTTGCCTAAGAAAAGAAGAACATATTAAAGCACTGCAGTTCAAATAAGGCTTGCGAAGGTATCCGCACGAGTGAGCTAACAAAATCTGATACACTAGTGTATTGAAACACTAGTGTAGAAAAACGCCTTTCATATTGGATTGTTTGTTGATGAAGAAAATGCTATCGTGTTGTTGCAGAATCCCTGACCACCGAAAAATATCTCATTCTGTGAAAATGGACCATAACAATATTTAACCGAAAGAATAAACCGTATGAACTTTCCGCTGAAATTCAATTTTCATAAGACAATGTGTATTGAAAAGGTGAATCTGATGTAGCAGAATGAATATTTTCAACATTCACGTAGACTAAGAAGGTGCAATTTAATTGTCAAACTAAAATTCACGAATAACAAAATTACAAGTATAAAGCATCAGTTTTTAGATACTAATGAACTGCGAGGGAAACATGAAACTTGAAGACATGATTTAAAATAACCCGCATTGTCGGCTTGTACATAGGTACCTGGTGCTTATACATTGTATCAAAGAATACTTATTATTTTGATTTATTGGAATGGCAGAAAATATTTTTACTCTTAAAGAGGTGCCCAAAACCGTGTCTGGGAAGAATTTTCATATGAGATGAGAACACAGGGCCATTTACTGAAATAAATCAATGAAACTGACAACTAAGGAAATAGAAATTCTATTGCACACGCTTCGAAAGTTAAAGTGCTATTCAGAAACGTGTGCGGGAGATCTTCAATTAATAATGAGTTTAGGCAGTTTCAATAAATTTTCTTCTGATTAGATTGTTCTCCCCTGGAAGTTTTCTCTTCGATAGTGTCTTTTTTCCAAGTCACAGTGCTTTGCCAAATATTGACTTCACTAGTAACATTAACCATGATGTGGTGGTTGTTCCGTAGGTTCCTGTCGTGACCTAGTATTACTCTTACCTCGTAATTCGACCTGCGCACTCTAGCGAAAATGTTTGTGTAGTGGGAGTAGCGTCTTGTGTGTGTGTGTGAACACCGTAGCCGAGTGTGGCGCTGCGCCAGCCTTCGCTTCGGTCGCCGGCGCGGCTAAATCGTAAAGCGCGTGGAAACGAGAGGGCGGCGCCAGTCGGCGTTTGAGAGCGGGGCGTCTCAAGTTAGCATTGGCGGAGTATACGGACGACAACGGGATACCTCTGGCAACAGCCAAGAAGACGAGCTAGACCCGATTTACACTCTTCCTTTTGACGAAAGATCCCGGAGTTACGCCGCACGCCCGCTTGCGCAGTGGCACTTCGGGCAACCTAGATGCGACACTGCCTAGCTCTGGAATCGCGAGTAAATCGGTGAGCAGCGTTTGTGATGATTCGACACCAGAATTTCTTTTCAGCTCTTGTAGTGTAGTATGAGAAACACAAACACTGGTAATCTGAGGTCATTCGTTTGCTGCTGATGAGTCAATTATCAACAACTGTAAGATGTTCAGATTTCAAATGTTTAATAATAAGGTAAAAATATCAATTAGCTGAGAAGACAATCTTCGTTTTACAAAATTCTGCAATTTGATTGAGTACATTCATAGAAAAATAGATCCGTTGTGCTTTCATAACATTTTTAAAAATGCCGGAAGTACAAAACAGTCGTATCAAAGGGAAGATGTGACCCTTTGTTAATAATTATTTTTATTGAAAATAATATGAAGAGTTTTTCCTCAAGGAATTGTAAAATGTACTAAATTTTCAGCTGAAATCGGAAATATGTTAGTAATTGCTTCATTATTATTGAAAAGTATTTAATATACTGACAACCCAAACACTGAAACGTCAATTTCAGCTCATTTAATTTGCACAGATTTTATGAAGTTCTGTTTCTTTAATATCTCATATACCCTCAGACTATCTTTGCACTTCATTGTGTATTGTAGTATGAATTATTATTTTCCACATTTTTCAACTTTCAACCATTCTTGACATAAATGCCGCCGCTTCACCTCTGCGTGTACGTTGCATTCCTCTTTTCTGCACCAGTTTCCTTTCCGCCTTCGCCAGAGCTGCATTTCGTGAACGAGGCGGAGCGGACCTGGGGCAGTCCCTTCCACGAAGTGAGGGGTCGCTCAGACAGTAGCAGATACAGTTCTTTCGCGGAACGATCGCTATGGGTCCGCTGTGGAGCAGGGCGCCCGCGCGGCGCTCGCCCAGGCACTTGGAAGTCATTCAGGTTTCTGATTGCCATCGCGCCGTAATGGTTGCAGCTCATGTGGCCGTGCCGTTAGCGCAGCCTCTCCACTCCAGGAAATAATATTTATCCGGCGTGCAGTTTGTAAGGTCGTAAAAGATTGCGGAATGTCGATTTTGCGAAAACGGAAATTTCACACGGGGTTACATTCACAACGACATCGACATGGCTGGTTAATGGGGCTTAGTCAATGAAATGTAATTCAATAAAGTAATTGTGTGTCGGTGTTTTCGAAAATTTATTTCCAGGGCTGTTCGTGAATAAGATAAAAAAATGATGTGATGTTTAACAACTAAGCAATTTTTACATATTTGTTTAAAAAGAATTACCTCACTCATGTACAGACTTGTACAGCTTTAAATTTTCCGAAAATCAACAAACAATAATCAGAACTACATTACAGTGAAGAGCCTCGACAACCAATAGTGTCTGTTACATTTTTTAAATTCATAAGGACTCCCCATGTTTCGCAACGGCAGTTACACATTTATTCAGAAGTCGTTGAAAATTCAATGATTTTATGGGACAATCAACGTAAATTTAGATGTAGATTTATTTAGTAAAAAAACAGTAAAAACTGTATATGACTGTACTATTACGTTAAGAAATCTTTATTTCTGAATAAAATTTATTTTAAATATTTTTCCATTTATAACTGTAGTAATAATAATTAACATTTTAAGCCATTATTGGAAATATCCCAAGGAATTATGCACAAACGAAACAGTAGAGGTAGTACATCAGTTGGAATTGGAGTAGTCATGTTTGATAAAACTTTTCGTTAGTTGGAATATCTATTTATCTCTCTAAAAACAAAAACAAATAATATTATTTTTTTTCGTAGACATAAAAGTGAGTTCACGCTTTTAATGCAGTACAAGAATTCGAGTTTGTAAATAAAATTAAAAATGGATGAAGGGGAAAGAAATATCATAATAATAATACTCTATTCATAATAATATAAGAACACATAAGAGAGGTTTAGCACACGAAACTAATTTTCGAATCATTTTAATTTATCCTATATTATTACCAAATAACTATCAGCGCATCTCGTTTTAACAATAGTTTACATAACACAAAAAATGAAATAAACACAAAAATAACAATGTAACATATTCAATATTTAACCATTCAAACGTAGTAAATAAATGTATCCTCGTCTCGTGCATGACTTATCTTTAAAATTTTGAAAATATCCAGCTTTTAAACTTGTAATAAAATAAAACTTTTTCTTTCTACATTTCGTATTTCTAATTACTTTCTTGTGTCATCTAAACACGAACGATATTCGAAATTACTCGTTCAACTCATTTATAAATCTATTCTTAATAGTTATTGACTAATGTGTCCACATTATCATAAAACTATAAATATTTCTTACCACACGATACTCAGTATTCAAATGACTACCCTCTTTGTCTCACGAACCCCATTCCGTCATAACTAGGTATCCTTTTCAATCCCACCGGTTGAATCGTAGTTCGCAGTGGTTATTTAAACTTGAGAAAACACTAGCAAAATACTCAGCCTTGACTGGAATATCTTCATGACCAATCCTTTAGAAAGAGGAAAAATATCAAATTTATAAAGTACGGAGTTTAATATTATTATATTTGATGTAATTTTGTTCAAATTTTCATAAAATAATATAATTTTCTTTCATTTTATCTTACAGTACATAGCCATTAGATTAAAAATGGTTATCTTACGCACTGCAACTGGCCTCTAGCGAATCTATTATGTACCACCGCTCTGCTACTGGCCTTTGGTGGAATATAATTAGGAATGAATCTGCTCTTACCCACGGGAGAAAAATAATGATCGTGGTGGATCTATCAAGTTATTATTTAAAAAAATTATTTTCCTCATTTGTATTGTATTAACCTTTACCAACCTTTGCAAGGACACTGCGACAATCCTGAAGAAGAGCCTGTAAAGATTTCTTATGTATCCACACTACTTTTTGTGTTATCGACGTCGGTTACACGAGGTAGAGTTCACTTTTATTGACGAATGAGCGTGAGACTGATCTATCAGCGTTTCTCCTGCACCCCTCACGCCCGTTCATCTGTTTACTTTTCAAACAGCATTCTAAAGTAAATTAAGATTGGTTAGAGATTATAGTTAACTCTACTTTTTCTTTATTGCCATTATTTTATTTATTAAATAAATATTTTGCTCGCGTAATGCATATCTCTTCTATAGTCTATCACCCAGGTAATTTCATGTCGGGGCGGGATTCAGTTACTCGGCAGTCTACATTCGTAAAATGATGTCTCCTTTAATTCTATGAAGTACGCATGACCTCAATATTTTATGAAACAGGTGCTGTAACATCAGTTATCGTGTTTCCAAGTGTGTAATTTAAAGATCAGTAATGTATGATTACAATTAAGGCCCTCCCTTGGTTTAAATATAAAATTTACAAAGCGTGAAAGGAATGTAACTTAATCATTTGTTTACATCTTTTGTACACGCTATCACTCCCTCTACACGATCTCTGCGGCACGAACAAGACGATTCACGAAGTATTCTAATGTAGTTGCACTCCACGATGCAGCCAACTCCTGCCGCCTTTGGAGTACTTGATTGGTGATTTATACACTGAGATATCTTTCTCTCTAAAATTAATGAACTAGTTTTCACAAGGACAATCCAATAAACCTCAAACTTTCCTTCGATATATAATTGTAGTGAAAAACGAGGTTAGTTTTTGAACTTCAAGTAATTAGGTGCAGGTAGAAGCATTTTAGGGGTGAAGCACTATGAATCAAAGACGTTGGAATAGTATGAAACGAGACTCACTGAGAGCGCTGTTGTCGCGGAATAATTTGACGGCCACCGTTGTAGTGGAAACGCTTTGTGCCTCATAGACATCGATGCGACTGTGGTAGAAGTTAATTGGTTAGAATAACGATACGTTCTTTTCGGCCCGTGTATTATTTACATGCGTGAAAATATAAGTTATATAATACGGGTAAGAGTCGCCCGGAATGAATTAAGTGCACGAACAAATTATTTAAAAAAAACAAAATTTAGATTCAGTGGACAAGTTTGCACAGTTTTATTCTTCATAACGAAATATTACGAGGGCAACATCTGTGTTGTTTCTTAATCAGTAATTAATTGTAATGTTGAAGACTTTACGTGCGGAAACAGGCACATTTATGTTAAAGAAAAATTGCAGCTGGAATAGCAAATGTTTCTAATCATTATCCACAGCTAATAATTTTGGGTGATTGGGCTGTCCGGGTGACGCCGCGTCGAAGGCCTGAGTTGCGACGTTTCGACCCTCCTGTCGTGGTCTTCCTCAGGGCTGCGTATTGATATTATTATGTATTATACGCAGCTCTGAGGAAGACCACGACAGGATGAGTCGAAACGTCGGCAACTCAGCCTTCGACGCGGCGTCACCCGGACAGCCATGATCACCCACAATGACTCTGGATCGGGGACCAGCCTACGACTTTCAGCTAATAATTATGTTTCTCCTTTTTATATGGTTATTTCTGTTACATTCACCCCAAAACAAGGTAAGAAGGTTACAAGCGCAATTGCAGAGCCAGATTTAAAACCCGCGGCCCTTTCAATTTATCTTGGCTCTGAACTGTCCGTCTTCGGTATTGTAAGGACTCGCAATGAACGTTGCCTAAAAGGACAACCCCTGTGAGTGACACGCGGCACTGACAAAGAAATTACTCGTATATAAGTAAATACTTGTAAAAAGGGCGGGTGTACCTAACGTAATAATTAAAAAACAAATAAATGTCAAGAGAACAGATATCACCTTAAGAAACTATTCAGCTTCGACTTCAGAAACAGTCTGGGACGAATGAAATTCATTTTTATGGAAAAGCTTCTTTTGCGCATATTTTACGTTATTCTTGAAATATTAAAATATTTCGTAGTATAATTTTAATGAATTAACAATGAAATACACATGTTAAACAAAAATAGTAGTTTACGTAACGAGGCCGCGGAACAAGTGATTCACGCACGAGTGGAGTTCATCGTCCCAGCGGAGAGAGGGCACAAAGTAACGAGTGCGGGGATCACCTCACCCACTATTTTTTCACACGCGGTGAGGGAAACGCAATGCTCAAGTAAAGGAATATAAATTAAATAACTAGAAATACCTTACTGTAAAAAAGTAAATTGTTTCCAGTCAGCTTTGTAACACTGTTGTTTGTAAATAATAAACCAACACGTTGTCAAGACGACAGACAATTGCGAATCGAGTTCCGCGGCACACTAAAAACATTAGCTGCTTCGCACCCGAAAAACAAGCACGAGAAACCGCGTTTCGCGTACGGCATGTTAAAAACTCATTATAAGTACTTAAATGCAAAGGATCTGGCCCTGAATCCTTGGTTTACTTTAAGCTTCATTCCATGACGGAGATGGAGCAGTGTTAAACGTATTCAGGGACGGGAGAGACTAGTTCTGTCACCCAATACGGAGACCACTTGGAGAGCCTGGCGTGGAAATGGCGATAGTTACAGAGGCCGTGCCGGGGCGGCGGTTATGAACGTGGAGGCGACGGTGGCAGAGGCGGCGGCGTTGATATAGCTGTGGCGTTGGGAGCGGATTGGCACTGGCAAGGAGATAGGGCTGAAGGTGGTCCGAGGAGTAGCGGTGGCGGTGGCGGTGACGGCGGCAGTGACAACAGGGTGACAGCGGCGGCACGACGGCCGGCAGCCGGTCGAGATTTCCCGCTCCGCTCCGCGCCGCTCCAATCTCGTTACCGGCCGGAGCGCGGTCCGGCGCGGCGCGGCCCGGCGCAAATTGGCAGTCAACTTGAGCGATGGCGGCGCATCGCTTGCGCGTGCGGCGACGCGCCCGACTCTTTCTGGAAACGCGCGCCCGCGCCGCCCGCCTGGCCCGTTCCGCCGGTCTCCGCGCCCACTCCGCCGTATAAGGGCCGTTTGAGGGAACTCAATTGACGGGAAGGCGATCGCCACAAAGAACATTTCTATTTCATTGGATTGTGAGTGTCAAGATGATGGGGCGACTTCGTGCATAATGCATGAATTGCCTATGACACGGTCTGGATGGGACTTCGTTTCCAAAAAACTTCACGTGTACACGTATACGTGAATTTTAAAATGTAAATGTGTTATTTGATGCTGTATATTTCCAATGAGAAAATGAAACGTAATCCATCATTACAAGTGGTTCTAGTAACACCCATGAACTAGAAACGTAATTCTTCTCTATACTAACAATACTCTTGCGGTATGCTTTGATTTAGTAGCTAATGAAAAATAAATTTCTTTAATTTGTTCTTGTCTAATGTTCGATGGCACACTCTTTCCTCTTTTCTATTTATTTACGGTACTACTAAAATTCCAACAATTACCGTACCTAATTGTATTGTTAAATGGTACCTTTTAAATTCAATTGGATGTAATTTTCGTGTAGTTTAATATCATAATTTATCATTTTATTTACTTTGAAAATTATGTTCAGATAAGAAAAATACGAAAAAGTTTTTCCAAACAGCAAACAAACAATAAAAAACTAGAGCTTTCATTTTTACTTTGGTTGTGCAAATGTTCTAAACCGTATATTCATGACACATAAAGCATTAAGGGTCTTAAACGAGATAACTTTTATATCCCATTAGAAGGAATAAGAAGGAAGAAAAACTGCAGGTCAATATTAGTTCACTTAATGATACCTTTGCGACCACACGTGGTCGAGACCCTACTTCCTTGCGTCATATAATACTTTAGGATGAATAAGTCTGTTTGTGTTGGTCTTAAAGGTGCCTCAGTTCGTAACAATGAAGCAATTCTCGAACAATTGATTGTGAGCAAACGACACAGGGCATCACCAATCTGTCCATCTTTCGTGCGAGCCCAGGCGCAACGCGGTTCACTCGTCAATTATTAGACGGTTTCAAAAAGACACATTTCAATTAGAGACAATCAGTTTTACGACTGTAGTTCTCTGCAAAAGACTCGGAAGAAACGAAACTTTCAAGACGTTTTGCCACTCTTTGAAAAGGATTTGTTGCATTCTTGGCGATTTCATATAGTTTTACATCTCTCATAGTAACCAAGAAGAAGAAAGGGTATAAGGATTTAGGTCACTCTGGACTTGAAAACCGCAAAAACATTTACAACTCAATATTTTCATCCATGAATTGCGCATCTATCGAACACTTGCATGCTTCTATATTTTAAAACTACATATTGATATGATCTAAAAAAGTCTTACCATTTCACAGAAATATCTACATCACAGGACGAGATAGAGTTGAATGTTTTTTTCTTCCAGGATGATTAACGCTATTATCCAATTCTCAGAAACGTTGAAGGAATGAATAGGACTATTATTTTTTTGTTCCTACTGATGTTCCAGAAAGAAAATCAGTGCTATTTTAATCATAATGTACATTTTATATACTTTACAAAAAAGGAGATACTGTAATTGGTTTTATGTTTATTTCCAAAAGAATTTCACACATTTCTTTATAAAATTCTAGGCGACGTTGTTTGAATATTTATAAATAATATTTACCGATTTTACAACAGTTTGTTGCTATTAAGGTACTACACTTACTTTTTTATTTCTGTATTTTCCATAAATCTAGAGAAAAAGGCTAATTATGAAGAAGGAAGTGTCTGCTATCAATTACTTGCGGTCTGAAGCCACAAGCGACCGTTGAAAATCAATTTCAAATCTCGTTAATTGATTTACGAGCCAATCTGCAGAGATTCGTTTAAGAACATTAGTTTCTTATGCAATGTTTCATTTATGGTTGTAGGTTCGCTGTCATCTAGTGATAAAAAAGACACTGTCATCTAGTGATACTGGCTAGATATGTAAAAGCTACCCCCCATCCATCCTGAAAACTCACCAAAACGTTCATCATTTCTTAACGTTTACCTAGGAATGGCACGTATATGTAATTCTCCATACGAGTTTGACTACAACTTATTAGGGATGCGACAAAAAAGAGGAAGAAGGGAAGTGAGAAAAAGATTAAGAAAGAAAAGAAGAAGAAAAAAGGACAAGAAGAAGAAAAAGCTTATGACTAAGAAAATGAGGAAAAGAAGTAGATGAAAGAAAGGAAACGAAGAATGATGAAGAAGAAAAAACACTGTCATTTCGTAACGTTTGCCTAGGAATGACATGTATATAAAATTCTTTGTATTTGATTATTAACCAACCATACGGAAAAAGAAGATGTAGAAGAAGAGAAAGATAAATAAGGAAAAAGATTACGAGAGAAAAGAAGAAGAAAAAAGGACAAAGACAAGCTGAAGAATAAGAAGAAGAAGATAGAAAAACAAGTAGAATGAAGAAGAAGAAGAAGAAGAAGAAGAAGAAGAAGAAGAAGAAGAAGAAGAAGAAGAAGAAGAAGAGGGAGGCACAAGGAAGAAGCATTCGGATCCGGCCTCCCCAAGCGCGAAGTGTTTTGCTGGCCTGGCGCTTCGAGTCGGAAGGGCGGGCGCCGCGCCGGCACTTCTTTCCCGCAGCGGAAGCGACCGCGCGGCGCCGGCGCGGACTGGGACCGCGAGACGGCGGGCGCGGGTTCGACTCCGAGCCAGGGCGCCGCGCCGCTTGGCTCGGGCCCAGCCGACCACAACAACGCCTGCCCGGCGAGCGGGGCGGCGGCGGCGGCGGCGGTGACACGCGGAAAAAGCGGTAATTGGCCGACGCCCCTTAACGAGCAAAACGCGCTCGTCTGAGCCGCAGAGGCACGCGGTGGGGCCCCCGCCGCGCCGCTCGCCAGGCGCCCGCGATAAGAAGAGGATGATGGATCCATGGGATGGAGAGATCGCGGACACGTCCACTATAACCTCGTGTGACAATACGTGCGCCAATCTGGGAGACGTGGCTCAGGGCATCAACTGATGTCCCTGCAGTGCCTCTGACCGGGAGGCCCTAGGTTCTAGTGGCGGACTTTTCGACACTAGCTACAGAGCTAGGTCGAGTTCAGTCACTGTTGCGAGCAGTTCTCTGGCGGCAGGCTGCTATAATCGGTAGTTTTCCGTGGTTTCTCCGATCAACGTCTGGCGAATGATGGAGCAGTACGCTGACAAACGGGTCACGTACCGCGCGGTATTTTCTTCCTCTTTCTATTTATGTACTCACTCCTTACTTACCCACACTTACACTTACATGCACTACACTACCACAAATGCCAGGAGACCCGTCAGGAGTTCCAAGCTTGTCCTCCGGGTGTGGCGATGCGCCGTTGGTGGGAGATACCTGGTAGAGGGAAACCCCGCTAGCCGACGACAAGTCGGAGCCGAATCTCAACACCCAGCGGGGGAAGATATTCCGAGGGCAACACATGCACTAAACTCAGGACATTTACTTCAGCAGTTGACTCCCCTGGAATCACTAATCAATCAATCAATCAATTAATTAAAAAACCAACCGAGTACCCCAAATTCTATTAACTGAGTTCCTCTTCCTTGAATTTTTAGTTCCCTACATTTTTAATATGCTACTATTTCATACGTTTTGTTCAGTAATGTAAACTCTCGTTACTGTCCAAACTGTCTAAATAATAGAAAATTCGAGTATTTGTTCCGCTTTAGATACGTCTATTAATGTATGAGCTTAATGATTCCTATAGATTTTGTTCTGTAACCTTACCCTTAATCTATTTGTTGAAATTTGGTAGGGAATGAAAACAACTGAACTCATAAAATTTTGAAAGGAGATAGTGCCTCTAGAATTGATATATGTAGCATAGTTTGTGAGATATGGACGGTTTTTGAAAAATACTTGATGATATGATGATGATGGTAAAATAATGGAATGAGAAGCGGTGAAAATGGGAAAACATCGATAAAAAAAGTGCTGCCAACCCATTTTATCTACCATAAATTCTTTCCCTGTTAAATAACTTTCCAGTCCAAATATTACAGAACGGCGTAGAAGCCGAGGTCGGCAGTGAAACTATCTTTAGGGCTGGTTTCACAAAACATGCACCTAACAAGATATTAGTAAACGAGTCGTTAAACGTCTTTGTTATGTCCTGTTTCACCCACGTTTCGTCGGCCTCGGTTAGTTAATCGGGGGTTGTACAAACTACTTGTATACACGTACATACAGTCAATCAACGGGAGGATTTACGGTGAACATATGTTTTCTCTCTGAGGAACTAGTAAATAGAAGGCAAACATTTTATTAGTGGTGTTCATTGAGGTTGAGTGGCGGTATTTTATCGTAAAAACGTTCTAAAAATGCCTTAACTGCTGAAATTTCTTGAAAAAAAGTAAAGCACAAAAATTAATAGGTACTTTTAACAAGCGCTCAATACTAACTAGCGGTGCCACAACAAAATGTATCAGTAACGGTTACATAAAATTTTAATTCCGCAATTTCTGTCCTTATTAACACAGACCCATTGTTTGTAAAATGTATCGTAGCGCATTAGGCCAAAAAATTAATTCTTTTTAAGCTACTACAATAACACAAATTCGATAAACCAAAACTGTTTCATTCACTCAGAAAAAACGCTCGAATTTTTTCTGAGAATTTCAAAGTACCGTGTCAGCGGTCGGCGTTCTCATTTTTGTATGGCAACCTTGCAATAGAAGTGTGAGCAAATAAAATCAGAAACTTTGTCAAAATTACGCGAAACTGCTTCTAGGTTGAAAAAAAGGGACATGAGTTCATTTAAAGATCCAGTTTTGAAGAACTCATTTCATTAAGTAATCTAGTGGTGCTGCAACATCATGTACTCTCTCGCACTATTATTTACGACTGTGCAACATTATACAACTAATCGAACTTGCAAAATGATCCTGTTTTTATATTTGTCTGTACGTGGGAGTCGTCCTCTCAACACTCACTATCATAATTACATCTTCAATACCCTCAGGTCAAACAACCCTGGGAGATAAAAATCGGTTCGAGCTAAATGATAATATATTTCATACTGGGGAGGCTTAGGCCACTAGATCTGCTCTTCCGCCTAACCACAAAGTGGAAATCTCGGCCCCCTGGAAGAGCGCGCGCGGGGTGGAAGCGACGAGGGGGCCGAGTAAGAAGTCGAGGAAGTGGGGCTGGAGGCGGTTGGGCGTTGTTTTGCCCAGCTCCGTATGCACCGCCGGGAACGATGACCGGCGGGAGGCGGAAAGGGGCGGGTGTCGTCCGCCCCGCCCCTCCACCGCCCCCACCGGCAGGAGGCAGAATCAGCGGCGACGCTCAGCAGCGCGCTCGACTGGAAACCACTGTGTAGAGGAAGCGTGACTTTCTCCTATTGGTGAAGAAATATATTGAGTCTCTAAG
The DNA here is from genome assembly GCA_017312745.1 of Gryllus bimaculatus. Classification (NCBI taxonomy): domain Eukaryota; kingdom Metazoa; phylum Arthropoda; class Insecta; order Orthoptera; family Gryllidae; genus Gryllus; species Gryllus bimaculatus. The sequence continues at coordinate 8,051,107 of BOPP01000033.1, read as the reverse complement.
GTCCACGAAAGTGTTAGTCCGATTGGTTGCAATGATTGAGTGCAACGAATACTTTTTTACATTAAGCTCAAATTGCCAATAACAATTCGTTTATTTTTATCAGATAGTTTTGTTGTATAATTGTTATATTATGTAGGCATATTTTCTGAGCAATTGATAAGAGAGGTTGATTAAGTAGGAAACGCTTTAATCAATAACAACAGGAAACTTCTAGTTTGTCTAACCTGATTATATTAGATAAATTGTTTTTACTTGAATTAAACGTATTGTTAATTTGCATGACTTTTTTAATCCAAACATGAAAAATAAAGTTACTTTTCGATACTAAGCTAAAGTATCCCGAAAATTCAATTTATTTATTATAAAAAATGTTTCTGAAATGCAACACTCTACAGATTGAATTGATTGAATGATAAAATTTGTGTCATTATGAAGCAATTGACTAAGACCTTTTGAGGGCTTTCGTTTCTCTTTTACAGAAACCACAACATTGCTGATCAGTTTGAGGAAAGTGATACTTGTCTGACAGACTTAGTAGTGTTGAATTTTGCAACATAGTAATTCATCGCTGCGAGGTTGATCAGATGATTGTTCCATGTAATCAATAATTTCGTATGTCAGCAACATACCAATAGTAATAACATAAAAAAATTGCATATATTTCAATTATTGTTGTCTGGAAAACGTTTCGTGTTTCTTCTGTAATAAAAATGTTGAAGTATTTTAACAGAATGCAATGCACATTTCAAATGAAATATGAGTAGGTCATAGAATGTTGTATCGAATTCCAAAGAAATGTAACACTACAAATGTTCGGTATCTCGAATCTCGATGAATTCAACGCCATTTAAATTTTCCTCCTTAGTTTTCTAGAAAAAAGAAATATGACACAAATAAGTTAACGAGTTGAAAAATGTTAATTTGCTTCGTGTTTCTACTCATGCCTTGTATTTAGTAGTGCACTTTAAGATGACCCTCGTGGCTGCTATTATTTTTAAAGGAAACTTGAGGTATCGGAAGAACAAACGTCTTATTGAAAATAAGATAACGTCCCACAATACAAGGATATTAAAATCATTAATATTTCAAGTTTATTAGAGTTTGGTCCGCATTCTGTGAGAGTTAACTAGACTTCACAATGTATTAGCAAATCAATGACTGCCATACTTGAACATCCATTAAGATTCCGCAAGTCAGTTATTTTTATGGATCTCCGAGTCGGGAAATTCCGTTTAGACAATGAATTTAACTGAGGCGACGTGCGTGCCTACTCAAGCAGTAAGCATATCTAACAATTAGTTTCTTTCCACGCCCTGGAACAATTTGCCTCGGAACAATCATGTCTGCTTCGTCTTGGAGAAGGAGACGGTCCTCGCGACCCCACCAACTGACTAGGTGGTCCTTTGCAAACACACTTGGTCTCTTAGTGGGAGCCACGATGGCCGAACCGCTCAGCAGGGTGAATGAAGAAAATGGATGTTAACTGGATTTGGCCAAGAAAAATCATTGATAACTTATTTTTTTAGAAGTCATCATTTTCATCATTCACTGATTTACAAGTACGTTGTATGTGTGATTTATTTTACACAGAAAAAAATCAGAAAGTATCAACCGAATTGTAATATATACTGTTCTTGAAAGGAGCTTTGTTTTGCATTTTATAAATTTGGGTATTTTACAAGCATTTTTATACCCCCAACCAGCAAAGTTTGCACCGAAGATGGCCGCAATTCGGCGAAAAAACCTTTACGCTCTATGCATATTGAAACAGTATAAAAAAAACAGTGAATACCCTGAAAACAGTATGATGAGAATACCTCTGAGATATCGACTATTTACTTCTGCAATTACTATGGAAATCCAGTCAAACTTGGATAAGAGGTTAATCAGTCATGAAAATAACTAAATTATTTAAGAAATTATTTTGATAAAATCTATTCAAATAGCTCCAAAACGTAAAGTGAATTAATTAAGAAGATGTGTATTAAATTTCAGCCCTCAAAAACATTTTTCTCTAATGTTTCTTCACACTTATAACCGTTTCGGTGTTTGCTTATTTTACTAATTGTAATCTCCGCCTGTAATTAAAACACCGAGCTTCTATAGCGTGATTGAACCGAAATCTAGTTTCACTAGACGTTCTCGGGCGTCTCTTTCGAACTCGGCCAGCCGGAAGCCGGAGCAACGTCGTCGGATGAAGCAAGAAATGTGTGATTAGCTCTGTGCTCACACTCCTGTCGAGCGTTTAACGAGGCTCTCCAAAGAACAAGAGGCCATTTGTGTTGTCACGCGACCGGCTCGTTCCTCAGTTGGCGGCGGCCTCTCCGCCCCCACCCCCACCACCTCCTCTCAGCCCCCCACCGCACGCCACGGTGCTCGGCTCCCTCCACTGCCTCCTCGCTGCCGCACAGGTACAATCCTTGGATTTAATATTTTGCGAAAGATTTGAAGTATTGATTTGAGATTTCGAGTGCGTCAGATGCTAAAGTCATTAGTCCTGTAAGTGTAGTACATGGTTAACCGCCGAATGTAGAAGTGATCTTCCCCCGCTGGATGGTGAGATCCGATGCCGACTTACTCGTCAGCCTGCGGGTTGTTCTCCCAATCTCCCACCAGCGGTACACCGCCCCAGCCGGAACGAGATCTAAACTCCCCACTGGTCTCCCGGCATCTGAGCTAGTGTAATGCATGAAAGAGTGTGAGTAAGTAAGGGGTGGGAATAGGACAAGGAAGAGAAAGAAAAGATCTCGCGTGTCTCGTGGCCTGTGTGATAGGGTACAGCACCGGCATTCACCTGGTGTTACTAAAAACCCCATAGAAAACTACTAATCAGAGCAGTCGGCCACTAGATTTCTCCTCCTGACAACGACTGAATTCAATTTAGCTACGTAGCAGCGACATGTATTGATGCCTTGAGCCAACTGAGCCAGTGGTTTGAATTAACTATTTAAGAATGAAATGGATTATTTAAACAAGGAATTTAAATCGATTCAATAAAATCGATTTGGTGATGTTAATAATCACGATCGGGATTTTGTAACAGTAATTACTATTTTTATAGTTGTTTGTTTCGAATAAATCACGATATAGGGCTTTATTATATTGACGATGCACTGTTTATAATAGTTGTAACGGCGCGTTCCAGTATTTTAATTTGCAATATTTACTCTCGTTTTCAACAAACGTATACACAATCGTTTCAGAGTCAAAATTTAAGACATGATTGAAACAAATATTCATGTAAGTCGACTCATTCACGAAACCAATTCACTATACGAAATTATTCACTAATCACTCAAGAAATTAACTGAATCTTACCAATTTCATTCGTTCTTTCCCTTTTCTTGGCCGCAATGAACGCCCCCGCTCTTCCACACATGCTGTCCTCTATCCCTCCCTCCTCATCCACGTACACCCGCTGCAACTACTTTCGCTATCCATCGTGTTCGCATCGGGCACATCTCCCCCACCATTTCCGTCCTCAATCACGCCTCTCGATCGCAAAACGCCAGGAAGCCCGTGCACTACCCGTGAAATCCGCGCTTTCACCAAAGAAACTCCTTAAATTCACGGGCACGATCTCTTCGGCTTTTTTGTATGACGGCTATTTCTGCACGTCGGAATGGGCTTAGATAATCCGCCAACCATTGTTTCCATTGTAGAAGGACTCTTACGTACTTTATTCTTAGAGTGGAAAGAGATTTTAATTGCATGACTAGTTAGGTGATACTGTCATAAATTAAATTTCATCTTAGAGCCGTATGTAAATAAACATTTGGTATATTTCTAGAATTGCTAAGTTTATTCACAGAAATTGCAAAACATTAGATTTACATAATACCTCTGGAATCAGCATACTTCAAAACTATTTTGCAACTAGATTCTTGTTATTAAATCTATTATGAAAGTTGGCTTTTATTACCTTTCCACAGTAGTTACGAGAAGTTTATCTGGCATAATTTCCATTTTCAATTATATCTTTTTTATTGTATGTAATTGAACGTAATAAATCATAATTAATAGCATCGCTTTTCACACCAAGACTGCACGAATTGAAAATTATACCACTCGTTAAAAAAGAAAAAAACACGAGATTAAGTTTCAATTTCCATGAAGCAATGAGCGTACTAATGAGAACGGCTAGTGTCTCTTCTTTGTATTTTCCACAAAATATGGGCTGTTACCAAGTAAGACATGTCTTGCACTTAGTTTTGATTGTTTTTTCCTGTTGAAAGGCAAGTTGGTGAAGAAGGAAAAAAAATAACATCAAAACACAGAACATTTGGAAAGTAACTCAAAATTGAAGGTGAAAGAGCAATAAAATAATAATAATAATAATAATAATAATAATAACAACACCTTAACTTGGAGGCAGTAAGAAGAAAAGCTACGTCGGTACTTTCTGACCATTAACTCTATTCGCAAAGCTATCTGTGATCAAGATAAAAAGATGACCCCATTATGTATGCCTCAATGAAGTAAAGATTTTGTTTACCTGAAGCATCAAGATCGCCTGAATATCTGGCAAAGAAAGAAACTGCTTGGTAGACTTTTTGCCACTTTAACTTCGGGGAACATTGATAAGAAAAGCTCGGTGGAGTGGCTTCGAACCGACGGCTTCTGAGACTGAAGGATTTCTTTTCCCCATTCAAGACCAAATTATCAAAACCAGATATTTAAAAAAATGTGCTTACGGGTCAGAAAATTGATAGCCGATGTCGCCTGGGTAATTCCACCAACGAGTCAATCCAGCATATTTGCTGTGGATGCCCAATATCAAACAGAATACCTTAAGAGAGACAAGTGTATCTTCAAAGTAATTCACAAAGCCCTTGCCAAGAGATACGACCTAGTAGAGAGTAAGCAACCTTATTATAAGTGCATAAGTGAGGTGTGATTGGACTGGAATCTTGTGGAATAGTATAATCATCACTAATCTAACAGAGGAAGCAAAGAGATCAGATATTGCACTGTTTGATAAAATATCTAAGACATCATGCATCATTGATGTTGCGGTCCCTACAGACATGCTTGTAACAACTGTTGCTGAGAAAAAGAGGAAATCTCAGCCCCTGGCTCTTGAATTGAAGGACATGTGTGCATGTGGACATGGATTGCGCACAGTAGTAAATACAAAAGTGCTTAAATTCTTAAGCTTGAACTGATGGATATCAAAAACACATTATATTTCTTGTTCTACTTTACGTGCAAACCATTGTTGTCTTGGGTGAACTAAAACCCCGGCATCTGTATATTCACAGGAAATAATATTAATAATAATAATAATAATAATAATAATAATAATAATAATAATAAAACAGCTACTACTACACGTGCATAGCTAACACAAGTAGTGAGACTTCCTAAAAGGCCTGGAATACCTACTCAACGTCAGAGCTTGACGAGTTGAGTAAGTTGAAGTTTGTGCTAATCAGTCGTAGGTAAAACGTTTAACGATATCTTTTTATTTCCTTTTATTTATGTCCAACCCTAACAATGATCCGCCTCTCCTACGGTTCCGCCTGCGCGCTTTGAGCTCGCGTCGCACCTGCTCCCGCGAGTGAGCCAACACGTGTCGGCCGGCACAATCCCTCGCCCCCCCCTTCCCGCGCCGTGCGCTTAACGCATTACACAACGCTAAATCACCATAAAATGAGCTAAAAGAAAGATCACGCGCTTTCCGTACTTATTCATGCAGACAGTAAATTACGGCCACTTGCAGGAACGCCGCGACGCCCGTGAGTGCGCCGCGCGGCGACCGCGCCAAGAAGGAGGCTGCGAGGGGAGGCGGGATGAGCCGCGGACGAGCGCGGAGGCAGCCGGCTGCCTCCGGATGGGAGTCCCAGACGCGGGGTGGCAGCGCGGATTTCACGGGGGCTGGTGTGGAGACGAGGGCAGGGGATTGTAGTGGGATAAATAGTCGGTGGTGATGGATCACATGAATAAGCGATACGACGTTAATGAGGTGGTCGAAGCAGTGTAGGTAAGAATGGAGATGTAATGGAACGGGGAAACCACAGCGAGAATGGTAATTCCCGTCTCTGAAGAGAAAAAGAGAAACGACGTAATGTAAATGGTGACGGCGGGTGCAACTACTCTAAAGTTGAAACAAGTGTGAATAGTATCGGTTCAAGTTCGAGATGACGATTATTTTGAAAGGTTCTAAAACAATTTGACAGAGCCAAAGACCACATCGCTCCACGAAATGCATTTTCCCGCCAGCTGGTGACGATTTGGAAGCGTGAGTTCGAGATAATGGACAGCTTTTTGGTATGTTCGGATATACTCTTCAATCCCATTGTAGTCATGATTGAACATGTCATGTCGTAAGACTGTAAGAATATTAAAAATAAATTTCCTAATACACATTAAAAGTGAAGACATGCACGTCCAAGGTGGTAGCCACAATCAAAGAGTTTCAGTTTTACCACTGGTTCGATTGAACTCGCCAAATTGATAATTTTTTTTATCAAGTAATAATTAACATATATATAACTTCTTAAAATAGATGTTTTGGTAGAAGTTTTATTAAATCCGTGCTTCATAAATAAATTACTTTCAAGCGAACATTCTTCAAATGTTGCAATGAAATAATAAAAGAGTATAATAGACCCAGCAAATGTTGGTGTATTGAATGCGAATCATTTCCAAATGCTACCGACCTGCCACGCCCCCAATTTGCCAGAAATGGGGTGCATTTGTTTGAAAAGAGGGTGAAAAGAATCTCTCGCGTGATTGAACATAACATAAGAGTAAAATGATAGTGAGTGTAGAGAACGAAGTAAGCGAGAAAAGTACATGAAAGAACCAGAGGTTACGCAATAGAATATCCTTCTGGACCGAGGATGATGCTGCCGGGATGAAGCAAAATGTTGAATTCAGTATTTCTTCCACGAGTGGCAGATGGAGAGCGAAAGGGAAAATGTCAACAGTGAAGAACTATGAGACGGGCACAAGCGGTGCAAAAGATGTGCTAATAATTCTACCAATGATTCGTGGAAAACGTAGTAACAAAAGCAGAGCCTCCCTGGATAGCGCGAGATTCGTCAAGAGAATGGCAAAGTCAAAGACGAGTCACGAGAAGAGGCAGAAGGAGAAATAGTGAGAATTGAATCAAACGTGAGGATCTTTGAGGTAAGCATAATTGGCACGAAAGAGGGGACGATTTTGCGAAGATGAGAAGGAAACGAGAGCGTGAATTGATCCGGCTAGCACAGAAGACCCACGGTATTGAACAGGATACCGTGATGTGCTGAATGTGTGTGTGTGTGTGTGTGTGTGTGAGAGAGAGAGAGAGAGAGAGAGAGAAAGAGAGAGAGAGAGAGAGAGAGAGAAGGACTAAGACTGAAAATGGAAACAAGGACAAAGTGTTTCGAATCGAGCAAAAGTGACGCAAAATAGACAATGTTCTTGGCGTAAATGCAGACACTTTGTAATGGGTTGGAAAGCGGTGTGATAGCTACAGTTCGCTTCAGCTTGCCATGGGGAAAGGGAAACTGCAACAGAGTGAATGTGGTTTGGGAGGGAGAAGGAGGGGGGGAAATATTATGAGGCGGTGAGCCAAGAGACGAACATCTACAGCCCAAAAATACGAGAAAATTACAATTCTGTAATGGATAGAGGACAGTAGTAACAAGTACAGCCAGGAGGCGGCTTTTGTCAGTGAAGTGGACGAGCGTTAAGGTGGCAACACAATGGGCGACGTGGGTAAGTAAACGAAACGAAAGGAAAAAACGGCATCACGAACAAAAGTGTCGCAAACATAGACTTATGCGCGGAGCGTTAGCGGACGTAACAAGAGCACGTTTCCGCCGGGTTGGCCGCGGGGCGCGACGGCGGAGACGGCGACCAAGTGCGTGCGGTGGGGGCGGGGGCGACCGCGGGCCGCTCGCACGTGAGTAAACAACGCAGCATTTTTGCACGCCCGCAATTACCATATCCGTTCGTCCCCGGCCATTGTCGCGCTCTCCCTCGCCCGTCTCGCCGCTCGTCCGCTCGGCGGCGGCGGAGGGTTTAACGGCGTCGGTATGCGCGGCGCGGCGCCGGAGCAAGGACCAGCGGCGCCCGGCGGCGCGCCGCGACGCCCGGCCCTGCTCGCGTGTTGCTGTGGGTGGAGTCGCCGGATTCAGAGAGTAACGCGACTGGACCGCCACTATTCAATGTCCCTCTCACCCAACAGTCCCACTAGACGGCATTTAGAAGTTGATAAGAAATTATAACAACTAAAGGTAAATATTTTCGACTAAATTATTGTTTATTTTCGGTAGATAAGTGGTTTCCGAAACACACAATTGGTTATAAAATGGCGGGCTCGGCGGCGCAAAGCAAAGATTCCTGTATCTAGAGTCTCTATTTATGGGAAACGATCAAACAAGTCACTGGATCGAATGTGAGCTTCTTCCGACAAAGGGAACTAGAGGCAAGAGTAAAAGAAAATTATGCGGATAAACGATGTTCTATCGCTGCTTCGGAGATCAATCTTTTGTGTTGTTATCAGTCAGATGAACAAAACGGCAACATTATTTACACCAAGTAACTTTCGATAACTGATTCGGCGCGTGAAACTGTTTATATATGACAGATGATGATTAATATAAAAAATAATAAATGCTCTTAGGAAGCGGCAACATTTACAATAATGCTCAAAAGTGTTTTCTTCAAAGTTAAAATTAGCACATACGTGAATGACTTTGTTCGTTCTTTTAAAGTTTCCTCTCATTCACATCGCATGAATCATTAAGTAAACCATGGGCGTTGTTTTCATTGCTAATGCAAATGTAAACTCTTTTGGTATAAGTGACTCAAACGCATTGCGAAAAATAACCCTCCAAGGAAATGTCAATCTCTGCGTCGTTTTTTATCTCCATACCATTTTACCTTTCGTTTGATTTCCTTCATCCCTACCCCTCCATCCTCATCCACTATACAAACCGAACAGTATGATGAAAAAGGAGGGTGGGTTCGCAGAAGATAGGCGTTTGAATCCTTCGAAGAACAATATCAAACCGTTCAATGGCCCAAATTTTCAAAAGATGTGCACTACTGATGTACAAAATTGACCCATGCAACATTCTCGCCTGTTGGGTGCTAATTCGTGTTTCTAGGAAGCAGCCAAATAGAAGTTCATAAAACGAGTTGGTAATCTTCGCATTTTTTTTATTTACCCCTTATTTCTTTTCGTCCAATTGAAGTGATGATTACCCAGTGCAACTGCGAACTACAATACCGAGCAACTACAAAGAAATAATTCACGATACCATTAAGACAATATGCAAATAAACATCCTTTGTATTCAGGGCCGCGATTGTGAAGAAGCCGAATTAATTTTTTCGTGACATGATCTGGCAAACTGTTAACAATACCAAAGAAATGTTCTTACGTGACCCCAATCTTCCTGCACAATTAAAAATTTTAATCATTTTGTTTTTCTTCATTTGCCAGGATGCCTGCGGTGGAGATGAACAAAATGGACTTTCGTCATATAACCAAGTAATGTTTGGTGATGGAATGATGTTTTTTATAAGTAAGCTTTTAAGAAAGAATTAAAAAATTCCGAAACGCTGTGAAACTGAAATGATTTAATGTTTTGATTGAACTGAGACCAAATTCCATGATCGCGAACAACCAAAAATGTTATTACTTGGTAGTGAATCTACAATGGCTAAAATCATAAAGTTCCAATTCAACATTCTAAATAGATTTTTGTTGTTGTAAGAGACAAAAAATGAAAATTCCTTTCTTTCCAAAATTTGTTAATATTACAAACCATGGCTATCTATTCATGTTTATAAAATCATCTGTTCGGATAATTTAGAAATGATAACATCGTTATTATTTCGATAATTAAAGCAGTCATTTTCAAACATTTTGTTTTTGATGTTATATTAATGTTGAGTTGATTATGATAGCGAAGCAACATTTATATTTTTATGAGACATTGAATCAAACATTCGCTTATGCATTCAGAGAATATTTGTCACAAATATGAGAGCATTAACTCACCTAACGTTCGCACCATTAAAAGGGAAGGAAAAGAACGGAACATCCAAGTCAACACAGTTACAAGCCAGTTACCGCTCTCCAAAGAAACGTTAGTTGAAGGCAACCTCCAAAACAGTCGAGTCGTGATGAGTACTACGACGCAAATTTCCTCCTCGTGTTTTGATGCTCATCCCATTCCCTACTTGAAGAAATTAACTGCTTTAAGATCCAAACACGGAATATTAAAAATAAATTAAATTAAAAATAGGTGAAGGTTTCTTGGAATATTGAATCGGCATTGAAAAAACTAATAATTAACACTATGATGATCGTACAATACTTTATATCTAACATTTTCTGAGGTGTTTTTTTAGAGTATTCGTAAACTCCTAGATCAATGTTACAATGATTTATCAAAGGCAAAAAATTTGACTATTTTAGTTCCACTTTTATTACAGGCAAGTGGCCTGTAGCAGCAAAAATGCTTCTGAACAAAACCACAGAAAATTATATTCTATATTTGCACATTTAAACGAATCATATATACTATGTACAACAAGTTCAAGTTTTTACATACCAAAAACATTCTAAAAAATGCTGTTCCCTAAAGAAGCACATGAAAAGCAATATTTCATGGAGGGCAGCCTCTATCTTTGTGGCATCCAGTATGGAGCCAGATGTATCGTAAGCAGTAGCTCCGAGTACGTGGATTTGATTTGATTTTTTGTCAATAAACAGTAATAGAAGTATGTGACCAATAGGGCAGAAGAACAACCTGCGTACGTTTTCTTGACCTCTGAAATCCCTTCGCCTTAGGCGTTTGGCCTTAAATAGTTGAATGATGAATAAAAGGTCCCACAAAGCAAGGTAAGATTTGAAACGGGAGGTTTTCACTCCCGAGTTATAGAAAATTGTTTGCATTTAAAAACAAATTACAGAATTGAATTGTTAGTACTTACAAGAAAATTGCAACCAATAAATCCGGCTCTACTCCTAATACAACTAGCCAAAGTAGAGCTGAACAAAAATTGCGCATAGTAAAGCGACATTTATGTTTAAAGATGCCAAAGTCCAACAGTCCTGATGAAGGCCAATTATTATTGTATTGGCCCAAACTCAAGAACCACCAGAACAAATTATTTTTCTTTTTGATGATCAATATTGTCTCTAATTGTGTGGTAACAATTATGCAGCAGGACATATTTTACTTTGAACTTACATTTGTGAATCGATTGTCATTGTTTAATGTCACTTGACAATGAGTTGTAAACTAACGTGCGTATTGTATGTGGACTTCTTGCAGAGAGCTATTGATACTGACTCATGATGAATGTGGTTTTTACGTCGCGTGTTGTAATTATAAATGTCAGTATTGCATGAAAATATGTCCTCACAGTTAAATAAGACAGTTTTGACAAAAACTACAGATTCGTAAATGTAAAGACAAGTCAACGGTAAGATTCCAAGCTCAATGAAGGTATGCTAACCGTAAACGTGGATGGCAATTCCTATTATTCGAATTTTATTTCTGCTATCTAAAAAGAACTGGAATTTAGTTTATGCGCAGTATGAGAATTCATGCCGAATATCACAACCATTTATTTTATTCATTTTTACATTAAAACCTATTAATTGTTATTGGATTTTGCTACATCCCTGGGTATCAAAAGAAATCATAGTCACATCACACACAGCCGAACACTGTTGAGTTTTCTTTCAATTTCTAGACTCATTAGGAAAGTAGTAATCAAAAGTGGCCTTCTTTTCTTGTAATAATTATATTATATGCTACTCATCAGCCTTCTTTTCTTATAATAAAATTTTCACGATTTTCGTATTCTTTGAAACCAAAAGAGGTGAAGAAGATATTACGAACTAGTGGTGTTAGAGAATAGAACAGAGTTTACCATACTTGCTTGTGTTCTAATATTTTTTCTCTTGGGTTGCTTTTCGGTTTAGCCCCACCCTCTTAGCGACTGCTACCTATCGGTTAAAAAGACATTTCGACTAAATGTCGTAACCGTTTCTGAAAATGCGCAATTTATGACTCATTTGCAGAAAAAACCTTTGAGGATTCGAGAAACTTCTTGAGAAATCATTTGAAGTATTATATTCATTATTTACGAAAAATATAAAATGTTGAACGCCTTGGTAAGACGCGGCAGACGTCGGCATCATATTCTGAAAATAATTTACTTCTTTTACCAAAAATGTGTTTTCTCTCTTTTTTCATCGAAAGAAAATTATCATCATCAAAACTGTCCCTGCAGATACAAGCATGTTCTTAACTCATGTAAGTCATTGACAAATTTGCGTTTCCCTATTGTGTATCAGTGTTGCATTATTGACTTGAAGCAAAATGAATCAGCAAAATATCGGAACGTGTTAAAACTTAAACGGTGTTGAATGCTGGAACTAATTTCAACAACATTTTTTTGAAAATTTTTAAAAGTTTAAAAAAATGTTGTCAACGATAACTTGTTCGTTAAAACCAAGAAGCATCACATCATCGTATCTACACTAAACTCGCAACTCAAGAGGCAGCGAATTCCTCTGTCGCCAGAACCCACACGCGCAACGTGCACGTACCCACGCACCTTACGCACACGCTTCTGTGCGCACAGGCGCGCACTCACGTCCCCACGTTACACACGACCCTGCCCTCCCATCCGCTCAGTCCCCTCCGCCCCGCGCGCGCTCTCTGCTCGCTTCGCCGAACCGCAGGGGTCACTCGGCGCCGCGTCGCGTCGCGTCGGGGGCGGCGCGGGCGCGCGCACGCGTGCGGACGTGACGTCAAGGGTGGCTGCGGTCACTGCGTCGCCGCCATTTCCGCCCCGCGGCGCGGCCGCGGCGCCGCGCTCGCTGTCACTCCGGATTGTGCAGCGTGTCTCTGGACTGGCCTCTCGCGCCGGCGCGCCGACGGGGCATATGCCGCTTGCCCCTTGGCTCTTGACATGCGAAGCCAGCGGTTGAGCGCAGCGGCGCTGGGGGCGCGGCGCCTCGAAGAGGGAATGCGCCGGCGCCGGGGGCGGAAGAGCAGGTTCCCGAGCAGTTCGACGGTTTGGAAGCCTGCCGGCGAGACCTCGGGGAGCGCGGGGGTGGCGGGGGTGCCAGTGCGGGTGGCGGCTGGCGGGTTGCGGAGAGGAGGACGTTATGGGGCGTGTGAAGGCGGGGCGGTGTGGAGATGGGGCGCAAAGCGTGGTGGAGATGACTCGAGGGTTGGAGGGGAGTGCACAGACGAACAGATTGGGTCGGAGCGTATGCCGCGTCGTAATGGGCGTCGCGGGGTGTGGCGGTAGCAGAGGTGCGTGGTGTCGTAGGCGTGCGACATGATGGGAGTGCCGCTGAAGAGTAGGGGCGCCGAACGTGCTGGGAATGTGAGGGGGGGGTCGAGCGTGCTGGGGTGAGCGTGTGGAGCGCTGCTGAGTGTGGGAGCGGAAGCCCATTATTGGGTAGGGCTGGGCGGCCAAAGTGTGGTGCGATGGGGCTCGGTGGGCATGCCGCGGTGGTGGCGTGACGGCAGCGCGTGCGTGACGCGGCATGCGGGGAGCAGGCGTGCGTATCTGTGCGCGAGTACGGGAGCGTGTGTGTGGGGCGGGCGAGGCAGCGGAAAGGAGCCCGGAAATACTGGTGATAAGAGTGGTGTAAATAAACGTGGTTGAAGCTCGAGTTCAAAAACGTTCGTTATTTTGTAAGTGGACTGCGGGCAAACCACACCATCTGCATCCCACTCTGCACGACAGATTCGCGGGTTACGTCGTCGCCGGAGTTTCCGTGAATTCAGTGCTTGCCGTTGTTTCACTGGTAGGAAATTCTCAGTTGGTTTGCAGTCTTTCATATTTTTATCCTGAAGTCATGTGTGCTACATGCTACATGCTTACCATGTAGGTATTTCGCCTGAAATATTAGTCATACAAATGTTTAATAGCAAAAAATGCAAACACAAAAAAATTATATTTTATTTCTTTTTGTTCAATTGACATGAAAATTTAATTTCTTTGAAACACTGCTTCTCATATAGACTGTCATATATATATTTCGTTATTGTGAAATATACTTTTATATGTCCAGTTGACTTCCCGCCACCGCTCTTGAGAAATAATAATTTTCCTTAACAAATACCATATTTATTGTATTATGACAATTTCCTCGACCTACATTTCACACATTATTCCAAATTTACTGAAATATCCCACTGTCCATGAAAACTTTAACATGCAATATCCAATCCACTACTCACGGATCTGAGAACCTTTTCGATGCACACTACGAACCTTTTCGATGCACACTACTCAAGTTCTCAAAGATTGTGGTTGTTTTGTCAAGACTTTTACCAAATATCTCACATTGCTACGCATGGAACAGACTTCGTTACACTATCCTCCCCTTCACAAAATCCAACATGAAAATCATCATAAATAAACGCAGACATTATAATACAATTCATTTTGAGTTATAGCCCTCAAAGTCAAATATTCCATTTCCTGGATAGCGAAAAGTTCTATCCTCATCATCATTTACAATCTAATGCGACGGTTAATCTTCGATGTTATTGCTGCAATAACCAGTTACTACAGAAACATGTCGTAAATAAGCGTACTTCTCTTGAAGTTCCTCCTTTTCTCATGTTTTCGTTTTTATTGCATGTTCGAGCTACTATATATTTCGCTTCTACGTGAGATGTGAAAATGACAGAGGGTGAAATAAAGTTAGATATACGAAGACGGCAATGAGCGATGCCAGTGAGTTGTGTGAACAACGTTCAAACGAGGGGAGGGATTTGTGCATCGTGCACTGAAAGATAGGAGCGCGATCTCGGCCAGGAAACGGCAAGAGCGGACCGCACGTCTTCCTGACACCTGACGAGTGGAGAGAGGGTGGCATTTGCGAACACTTGCAAACTCTTCGGGCGCAAACAAACTCTTTTGAACGTGACACAAAGAATTCGAAATCGGGTTATAGAATTTTTAGAACACGCATCGATCCTGACATCGCTTAACTAGCTTGTGACCAAAAATCAAACTTGGGAACTTTACCGCTGTCTTCTCTTATCCAGAAACTTTGTAGTAAAGGAAACTTGGATCCTCTTCGACAAGTATTTAATTGCAATTGAATTCTATTGTATGAAAAATCGATATGACACCAGCATTTTAAAATATAATTCCTATTCAAGACGCCAACAAAGATGAAAGAGAACTTTAAAAACTGCAAGAATAATAAGGTCAGGTGTGGGAAGAGAAATCTGAAGGTAAATTCATAATATTAACTTCAGGCTCCTCTTCACCATGTTCGATCTTATTTATTTCATCGGGCCAAATGAAGATAATTCACAGGCTTGCAATAAATAAGATAATATGGTCTTATATGATTTCGAATCTTCTCTTACTTAAGCTAAAAAAATGCCGGTCAACAGACGTCTGACGTCTTCTTTCGTTTGTTTATTCAAGACAGAGAAGCATCATACGATTAATAGCACAAGATAAAGAACAGACAGCAAGAATAAGAACAGACAACAGAAAGAATAAGAAAGAAATAAACCAAGCCATCATGTTATTATTAACAATAATCATTGAGAGCTTTTCCCTCACAATCAATTTAGAGCCTTATTTTAACATGGATAAAGTACACATTACTCAACGGTAATCCATAAAATCAGAAGATATGTATTAATAACTCCCAAATCAAAGGAGAGTACATGAATAATGTAACATCAATGGAAGAAAACCCTCACCTCACCTTACTGAACATTGGAAATAGTTTCTACACATCTCGACACTAATCAAAACTCTATATATTTAATATAAAATCAGAAAAGGTAAATAATTAGCACAAATTGAGGAAAAACAATACAAAGTGTAACTGGCCTGAATTTACTTCTGTAGTTTCTGTAGTTTTCTGTAATGTAAATCACACTGTTTTTAAATTATTGTTGGTAAAATTATAAAAATATATTTTTAAATAGTATTGATTAAAAATAATTAAAAATGTATAACAGTGTACTAGGAAAAAGTCAGAGAAAAAATGCTGCCTTCGAAAAATATTTCTTTTAAGCCTATGTACCACAGTTGGTCATCTTGACACTAGTCTTTCTGTCGTTTCCTCATTCTCCACCAGCAAAAAAAGCAAACAGGTGCGATATTTCGCGTGTGGTCGCAAGAGGCCGCACACGTCATAGGTAGATTGCCACCGTCGCCGACGCCCCACCCGGCACTCAGCATCCCCCCACTCCGTCGACCTCCCCTCCTGTTCGCCCGCTTCCTCGACCGCCCCTCGCGCGTCGCTATCTCCGCGGCCGCTGCCGCTCGGGCGCTGTGTGCGGCGCGGGCGTGTCGCCCCGGGCGCCTGCACATCCACACACACACACACACACACACATTGTCAGAGGGGCACCGAGCAGCGCCGTGGGCCGCCAGTACATTGTCCTCGTCGGGCGGGAGGAGGTGGGGCGGCCCCCCCTGCATTCCACCTCCTCGCGGGCGGGCGGGCGGGCGAAGCCACTCGCAGCCAACAACAAGAAAGGCAAGAAGCACACCTCTCCTGTGCCGCTCTCTTCTCTTCTCTTCCTTCTCCTTCTTCCTCGCCCTCGCTGCGTCCCCTTCCCGGCCGTGGCGCGCGACTGTGCGTCGCAGCCCCGCGTGCTTTTTGTGCCCCCCTTCCCGATTGCGCCCCCCCCGGGGCCCCGCGTTTTAGCATAAGGCAACGCCCCAAAATGATGGCGCCCTTCTGGAGGTCGGGTTCGCCACCGCGGGAGAGGCGTGGCGCGGCGCGGCGCAGCGTGTGGGCTTGTATTGTCAACCAGCGCGCGTCAAGGACCCTTTCACTGGGATCCACTTTCGATAGCGCGAGCGGGTTGAATGTCCCACGAAACTTTCGTGTAAATCTGCGGTTTAAAAAATTCATTCTCTACATTTATTATACTTAAAAATGCTTTGGCGTTTTAAAGAGCAAATAAAGTTTATATACACAAACTTTATATGTTTTCGATAGAAATATTCCAAATACGTTCACAGATACACTTCAACTTCAGTATTTCAATTCCCCAAAATAGTTTTAAAATGATATTTCCCTTACAGCATTCTCCGGTTTATTATGTACTACCATTCATTCATTAGTTTTCGATTTTTGCAGCATGTGCAGGTCCTCCACACCTGTGTACAATATTTCTGCCATTACGTAATCAAGACAATTTCTTGTGGCATGATATAATTCTCTTTGCACGAGTCACCGTCACGGGAAAAACTTAAACAACAATCTACAAGGCTATAAAGGTTTCCTACACTAGGAGTAACCCGTCATGACGCCACAAAATCAAACTCTCATATTCATTTTAACACTAAATTCTCCTCTTTTTTAAATTACTAACTTTCCTTTAATGTCAATAACAGGTTCTAACCGCCGTTTTCTAGGAGCCGCGAAATATTTAGACACCCTGAAATATCCCTGGCACGCATCCTGGCTCCCAAAAACTACCGAACTATACTGTCAAATGTCTTCCAACTTTACAGAGGGCTCGTCGGTTTTTAATTTTCATTGCTCATCGATACTTTCAAACAGAAAACTCTTTTAGCAGCTTATCTTTAAACCATAAGTAATAATACACGCGCGCACACACACACACACACACACATACACACACAAAGGTTATCTTGCTTCAGTTGCTCAAGCTGAACGATATACTTGGATGCCGCAGAAGATCAGTAACAGATATTAACTTGGTTGGAAATAAAAGCGGCAATCGGGTGTATAATAGTATCTGATATTTCTTGTCAGGTAGAACCACAGTTTTCAGGAAACGAGCCATTGTCATTTGATCTTCTCCTTTTACTTCGCGCAAGCTAATACTATAGATTTTGCGTGCCGGTCCGATCCCATTATTTATACTCAAATGCCGAAAACTGTTCACGTTTCGTAATGCCGACTTACCTAAAAGTTCAACACGGAACTACTCCCTATTACCACTTTATGGCACGCCATGGCTCAAAACTAGTAGCCTACAGTGAACGCTGTACGCATTTCGCCATTATCGACATCTGCGAAACAATCTCCATCTAATTACAAACCTCTCTTATTTAAAGGAAAAGTTGAAAGAACTTTGATATTTTCTTTAAAATATTAAATAGATATTATGAGAATTCAATGTTCCATAACGTATGTTTCCTTTTCATAATCTAAAAGATAGAGATACATTTTTTTTGGTTCCTTTTTTTAAAACGTTCATTTACAATCTCTTCATACACGAGAACAATAAGTAAATTTGTTGAGTAGTAACGACTTGTCTAGTCAATTTTTCTTCATAAACTAAAAGACAAGTTAGAGATAAATGTTGAAAGGGAGGTAGGTATACGCCCTAAACGAACTTCAATGCAAACGAAAACTATTACAACTCCATTCGCACTGGGGCTGTGACCTCAAGTTATTCCCCGGCTCCCCACTTTATGGCATCCCACCAACACGTGTCTCAGGGCATCTCCTAACAGTGAACGCGTATATACGAGCGGCCATCACCCTTTAGCGCGGAGCAATCTCCACGGGGCCGGCCGCGCGGCCGCCGTCAGGCAGCGTCTCACGGAGCGCGATTGCTTCCCGTGCGGCTGGCGCGGCGCGGCGCGGAGCGGCGGGGACCGTTGGCGCGACCTGGCCCGCTCGGCGCGGGGCGGGGCGCGGGGCGGGGCGACCGCGCGTCCAGGAAGCGGTGGACGCGCGCAAGATACACGCATCCTCCGGCATCCTGCGCGCCAGCGACCGACCATCCTCCGGTCCACCGCTTCGCGCGCGCCGGAAGGAGCGGCGATGGCGGCGGAGGCGGAGGCGGTCGCCTAGCGGTTTCGCGCGCCCCGGCGCCGCCGCCGCCGCCCCTCAAAAACGCGACTCCCCGTTGGCCGTCGCTTCCTGCCGCCAGCGCCCGGTTTGACCTGGGAGTCTGCAATCTGACGCGTTGTACTCGCATACGAGGAGAAGGTACAGCAGCTCCCTCTTAACAAGACTCATCGGGAACGGACAGATACGAAAATGTTCGATTGTAGTAATATTTACGTCATTCGGTCGAAAAAACAAAAAGCAAAACGAAACAAATAAAAAAATATCATAATCGAGGCTGTTATGTGTGTTCTTGATTGTGTTATGTGTGTTGTTCAATACTTTTCGGAATAATAACCTCTTAAAAATCAAAATTAAAAAGAAAATAATATAATTTCTTGGAAAAAGAGAACTCTTATGCCTCTTTTAGATACAACTCATTTGTATCGACTGTTCTCAACGAATCGTGACTGTTAATCCTTAACAAACTCCTTTCCATTCCTGTTTGGTTATGTTAGGTCATTTTATCATTACAGAACTACGAAAAAATGAATGAAAAAATAAATTACAAAGAAACAACAACAAAAAAACTGGAACTATTGTATGTAGAGAAACGGTTTAAAAAGCACTAGTAGGCATTTAGTTCATGGAAGAGGTGAAATAACTGAACAAACATTACAATGTTAATTTTAATGTAACTGATCATATCTTTAGCTACAGTATAACAGTCAACGCCTCCAAACTGGGTAGCAAACAACCACATAATGTCTTCATGACATGTAGCGGACTCGGACTTTCATAGAAGAGAATTTCATAGTGGTCAGCGAGGATTTTCGAATTTACTTCAATAATTATAATTCTCAAGTTTTGATTTCAGGACATCATTTTAGAAATGTGTTCTAAAATTTGTTCTCCCTTCTTCACGATCTAAAACACTGTCACCAAACTATTACACTCAACGAAAGCATTGTGTCCGAATTATTCACAATTACTGTCAACTGTCTGATGACGCATTTCACCCTTCGCAAACTACGGCACGAGAGAATGTGATAAACATTAGCCAGATGGTACTTCCGTGTCTGGTAGAAATTCTTAGATGAACCAAAAAGCAAATTGGTGGCGTTTGCTCAAAAAAAGGTAGCGGTAAACCCAATAATATGACAGTATACGTTTTTAGCAGCAGAAGCCATTGCGTTCGGAAATCAGATGAGACGAAGGCTGGGGCATTCTAAAACATCTTCACGATTCGTTCATTCGTTTCAAGTAAACAGCGTTGAGGAACGAATCTTTCAATTTCGTGAAGTCAACAAAAATTTGAATGTCAGAATGTTGATCGTTTTAATTTCATGCACTTTATCAAACAGATGCTGTTGAATCCTTGCAATTCAAATACACAGCGACCTTATTGTAAGTGATGCAGATGTTAAAATCTAGTTTTAAATCAGAAAAAGTAGGTTTTTTCTTCTGAGATGAAACTCAACTGAGGCAATACAGCAGTTAATATATTTATTCATTACTATTTGATTTCTCATAATATTAGAGCTATTTGATTAAATCAATTATTAAATGAAACGCTAGTAAGATCATATCTGCTACCAAGAAACATTTTTTTCGTTATAGTGCGCCAAGAAAAAAGAACTGCGCATAAAAACCAAACGACATAGTTCAGAATTGCACTGTTTTATCAAAAAGAACATAATCTTCGCATAGGCTTGCCCAGCGGTACGAAGGAGCACGGCCCGCGATAAGAAAACAACCACATAGATGCTCATTCACGAAATACAACACTCAAACGCAAGCCGACTAATGATTGGTTTTGCGCAGGAATTAATTGGATTCCTCCATCTGTAACTTCTGGTCAGGTGTCCGCGCCGCGCCGCGCGCAGAACAAAGGCCTGCTGTTTTGCGGGCGTTTTCGGAAGGCCGCGCCGCGCAGCGCCGCGCGCATTGGCCGCCGAGCACTCTGCGCGCGGTCAAACTGCGCATCTCGGTCGCGGCGCGCGCCAAAAAATTTACGACGCGCTCTTGTTTCCCCAAAGTGGCCGGCCATTGTTTCGCTATCACTTCGACCGTGCACGCCGTCAGATGTCGACGGACGTCTGTTTTCGTTTTCTTTTTTTATTATTTTTTTAATTCTTTTTTTTTATTTCAGTTGAGTGGAGATTTAAGAAGAGGCTGAACGGAGAGACGGCAGCCGTAGTTTTTGGAGGAATCTGGAAAAAATTCGAGGTTCTGAGTTTTTATCTTAGTGTACACATAATCAAAAGGGACTTTATTGTAATCCATTTCCATTATTTATATATATATATATATGATAATATAAAATTATATATATATTATTATATATATATATAAAACCTTTCGAGGCTCCGTCTGTGGTAGGATCAAATAACACGATGTATGGGAAGGTCTGTCACGCACTTCTGACATTTCCAATACAGCAGCCTTCGCTCGGCGGATTGTTTTTTATTTCTCGTAGGAGAAACAAGGTGCCGTAGGTTAAGTGCCGTCATCAGGGAAAATTCCCGCTTCTTTCGCACTCGGAGCCACAAGCAGGCACATATGAAGTGCAAAGGACACTTAGTTGACTTCATGTATTAGGAAAAGACACGATTTAGCACATTACTACATTAGTTGAAGCAGCTTGTTTTACGTAGTAGATAGTGAAAATCAATAGTTTTAAAAAGACTTTCATATATTCGAAGGGCACAGTGTTATTTCATGTTAACATACACGCCTAAAATAAAGTGTGTATTGTTAAAAGAGTAAAATTCCGT
Source organism: Gryllus bimaculatus (assembly GCA_017312745.1). Taxonomy (NCBI): domain Eukaryota; kingdom Metazoa; phylum Arthropoda; class Insecta; order Orthoptera; family Gryllidae; genus Gryllus; species Gryllus bimaculatus. The sequence goes on along the minus strand of BOPP01000033.1, from coordinate 8,029,553 downwards.
AACGCGCTAATGTGACAGCCTTCGGTAGACGTTAACAACTAAAAGTCAATATGTTCCTTTAAATAACACACCGAGCGGCGCGATTCACGGTCTCAGCACGTGCATGTCCAACGTCTTGAATACTCACATCATTGACCTTAGGTCACGGCCGTATGGGTCCAATAAGTATGGCAATGGTAACACTACCTACGCCTTGGTTAAGTGTACGGCAATCGCGAGCAGAAGCATGGTTACAATAACACCACGTGCTAACAATTACAATGGCTTTATGGCATAGAACTTAGTCGTGTTCTATTATTCCCTACATGGAGTTCGTTTGCAGACATGGAAGAACAGTCCCGAGACATTTTTAAGCGTAAGGAGCTCGTACAAAGGCGTCCTGTTAAACGCTGTTCCATTGTGTGAGTACTTTGTATTTATTTAATATGTGTGTCTGCATTTGCAGCTACAGCAGCATCGTCGCATGTTTTGCCTCGAGAAGGTAAGAGAAATGACTGAAGTCGGATCGTAGGATAAGTGGCTACGTTGGGTCGCGTGTGCTCGAGACAAGAGAAAGAGGAATATGCTTAATGCAGGAGACTAATGTATATTCACTACTCCGACATTCATATTTAAAGGTATTCTCTTATTTCTTTTGATAGTCTTAATATAGAATAATTCCTTAGAATACCAATATGGTACTACACATCTCGAAAAACAACTTCCCAATTTACAGTTCGTACGATGAAATTGCAACGTGTTACCCCTACTTGACGTAAGAAGCACTCATAAGTGCTTGACTTCATAAAAAATGTGTATATGTATGTATGTGTGTGTGTGTGTGTGTGTGTGTGTGTGTGCGCGCGCGCGCGCGCGCGCGTAGATTAGGTTCAGTATTGTATTATGATTGGATACATTTTTAATAAATAAATCATTTTTTTAAACCTAAAGAATCTATAGTGCAGGTGGAAAACAGACGTGAAGTCATAACGCATTTGTAACAGTGGGCGGTATATTCATTTACACACCTGTTCAGTAACATCCGAATTCTGCGTGAATGTTAGAGGCGATTTCTTATTACATTTATGAACGACAAAGGTAGCTATCGCGTAACATGATTGGAGATGATTTCCAGGAAATTATTTCTGAAGGACCTACTACCACCTGACAACCACTTTTTATGAACGATTTCTGAAGATATTAACTTACTTCGAATGATTATTTACATATGGAGGTATTCATTTGTAGACAAAGAATAAACACATGATGTAACTATTAATTAAATAAATAAATAAAAACCAAGAGAATATGTTATTTGAAGGCTTCGTACATCGCAGGAGTGATCAGAATGAAGTGCGCCCAACATGATGGAAGCAGCGGGCGAGTGTCGGGTGGCGGAGCGGCTGTAAGCACGCGTCGTCGGGGGCAGCGGCGGCGGCGGCGGCGGCGCTGCAAGGTCATCCCCCGATCGGCTCCTCTCCGGCGCGAGCAGAGAAGCCTTCTTCCACTCCTCTTCCTTCCTTCCTCTCCGGAGGCTGCAGCCGCCGCCGCGACGGGGGCGGGGCGAGGGCGGGAGGAGCTTGGCGGCGGGCGCGCCGCGTTGCCACGTCGCCCGCGTGCATTCCTTCGCAGCCACCGGCGCCCCGCCCCGCGCATGTTACGCGCGTCGTCCGGCCCGCCCGCCCGCACCCTGTCCGCAAGACCCTCCGCAGTGGCCAGACACGCGAAGGCGCAGCCGCCCCATGTCTCACCGACCCACGGGCTTTAGTAATAATTCACGACTTGAGAAGTAATGCCGTATCAAAGCTCTAATTTCTACATAAATAAGTCGGAATAATTTACTACTCCTACGTTTTGTAGAGCTCCGCCCTCCATGAAATACTTGTACTTGATCTTACGTATGTGTATATACGACGCACACAGGTATTTTCTGCTCGATCAAATTTTTTTCGGAAACGAGCATTATTATTTTTTGGAATGGATGTACAGGAATTATTTCAATTTCAATATGCCAAATGAAGTTCTGTGTGACCATTTCTACTATCTTTTGCTTTCAACAAGCGATTCTGTTTGTGAAAGGTACTAAATCGTCCAAGCACCGGCAGTTAATTTAATTTTCGTTAAACTTCATAGTATTGTAGTAACAATCTTGAAACAAATTTCAGTCGTTGAAATGAAAATCACGGCTATAACTATTCTTGTTATTCACATTACAGCGTCAAAAAAGCTGCGCGGTGACTTGTGTCTCGCAGCTGCGAGTTCAGTTGTATCGCCAGCCCGTCGGCCGCAGGTGTCGACCGCCACCCACGCCGCCGCAGCATTCGCCGTTTGCGCGCACTGTGCAGCCCTCTGCAGCGGGAAGGCCTCGAACGAACCAGGGCGGTCGCGGTGTACGTTACCTGGCCTCCGACCATCTTCTAAAAATGTTTCAATCACTTTAAATTAGATGTTTCTTTTTATTTATCACAAAAAACAGCACCAGTGAAAAGTTAAGAAATAGCAAACAGATTAACAGAACGAGGAAAAAATGAAAAACTAGAATAATCGAGAGCATCTTGTAATATTTGATATATAAAACTAAGTTAACATGAAAGGGAAGGGAATAATAAAATAAGAGATATAAAGAAACTCTAGTAATTGGTATTGGAGTTATCAGGGTACGTTTATAGAGAGAGCATTTATAAAATTGTTAATTACGTTTATTTTTTCCATAATTATCAGTTCAATTAAATTTTCAATCATTTTTCAATACAATTAAATGACAGAAACTTTATCACCGAACCACACTTAATTTCTAGTATGTCTGAGTGTGACGTGAGAGAGAGAGAGAGAGAGAGAGAAAGAGGGAGAGAGAGAGGGAGAGAGGGAGAGAGAGAGAGAGAGAGAGGTATACATTGTGCACGTTTTGTTTTGCTCTTGATACGTTACACCACATTTTACTATTTATATGTAGTTGACTGATGAATAAAAGTACCAACAAAGCATGGTAGAAAACATTTAAAAACTACAGGTTTTTTCTCTCGAGTACCAGAAAAATAATTTACTCTGGCAAACGAACTACAGAATTAATTTGATAGTTTTGCTTACAAATAACAACTCACACCCTCAGACCTATTTCTTTTACTTCTAGCAAAACGAGAACTCGGCAAAGCAAAGAGAGAAGCAGCTGAAGCAAAGCAGGGTCAACAAAACGTGCGCATAATGAAGCTACGTTTATATTCATTAGCAAAACAAGTCATTAAAAAAAATTGCGTCCACGTAGATGCAACGCGTCTGATTAGCTCCTTAAGCAGCGTTGAGCGCACTGGAGTAATCCTCCGTTAAATGTCAGCATTTGCTCAATGGATCAAAGGAAACTGAACGAAAAACCTGTTCTAAATGGGCACATCCTTCTAAAATAAATTGGTGCTACTTTTGAGTGAAGGCGACTGTGGGCTGATATCACCAATTTCATTTAAGAATTCGTAATTGTTTACATACAGGTAATGATGAATTGCAAATGACTCCGTGATTACCTGTATATCTGTTCTGCCATGGAATATACAAACGATTAGCTAGCAGCTATTTCTGGCCATCATCGAAGAGGTGGTTCTTTTCGGTCTTTCGGTATGTTTCAGTTTATATTATTGCAATAGCAAAATTGCACACTTTTCTCTACAAGGCAATTACAGCCGATATACTTTAATAATAATAATAATAATAATAATAATAATAATAATAATAATAATAATAATAATTAATAATGTGTTATTAATGGTGAGGCTCAGGCCATAGGCCTGCTCTTCCCCTAACCACTGAATTTACATACATTTAGAGTAGTAACCATTTTAAGAGGGGAGGACAAGCTGTACATTTACGTCTGGGAGAACCAACCTAGGGACCATCCCGCATACGCCTTAAGCGATTGAGTAAACCCAGAAAAACCTCATCAGGATGCGGCTTAGGGCCAAACATTCATAGAAACTGAGTATGTGTTTACTAGTATGAAGGAAGTTTCGTGAAAGAGAAAAAAAAAGACGTACAGAAGAAGGTGTCAAAAAAGTATAAAATGATAAATTGTGTGAGGAGAGGGAAGAGAAAAAAAAGCGGAGAAAAGGACGAAAGAAAGTAGGCGAAAAAGTGAAGTTATTGAAGGAACGTTACAGAAAGCTACGTTTAGTTTACAGTAGCACATTTACCAAAAATATACAATAATTTTACACCAGAGAAGCACAATACACTATAAGCTAATAACAACAGTAATTTTAAACTTTTAAACTTTAAATTTTTAATTTAAATTTTTAAAACTTTTTAATTTAAACTTTACTTTCCATGATCCTTTCAATTGAGTTTCTCGTATCTCTTATTTGATTATTTCCCTTCCCTTTCATGTTAACTCACCTTTATAAGTAAAATATTACAAGACGCTTTCGATTTTTGGAGTTTCTACAATTTTTCCCTCGTTTAATTAATGTTTGCTAATTCTTTATTTTTTACTGAAGGTTGAAATACAGGGTAAGAGAGTCTCCCCGTAACAGTTGCTAGATTTGTGCAGTGTAGTATTTACTTGAAAGCTATTTCAAATTTCCCTTTTGAACAGACTCTGAGAATATGTGTTTAAAAGGGTGCAGGTCGTGGAATCAAATTCTCACGAATCTCTTCCTGAGCTCCTCCCGGTAGCGGCTTCAGGATATTTCTCTGCAGTCCGTTTTTACTGAAATTCATTTTAATAAAACATTAAGCAAGTTTAACTCTTCATGCTGAGCTTGTTGATCTCCTTTTCTTCATGATCCCCCTAGATTCTGTTGAATGATGTGGTTTGGGCCCGATTACCATCGAGGTTTACCATTAAGTTGCACGAGTTTGTTTTCATTTATTAAAAACACCACTAGTAGCAACCTATGTACTGCAAATCCCTTTTTGCAATCCTTGCTCATGCGATCGAATCTGGCTCTAAGTGTCTGAGAGGTTTTCGTAATAATTGATCCGCTTGCAATATAAAATATTTCTTGTACAACATGAATTAATCATCGTCCTGAAAACTGTCACGAGAGGTAAGATTAATTCATTTCCGCTGTAATTTAACAGGATTCTGAATGTTCTTTCTACTGCTATTAAATCCTTTATGGATTTTAATCACAACAAATATGCAGGACTGCGAATGGCACAAGCTTGTGAACATCGAACATGCCTCGGCGCATACTTTATCTCTCTTCCATTTATGACTTAAGTGCTCGTCGCTTTCTCGCATGCATATGCACGAGCAGGTAGATGAAGGAACAGGTGTGCTTACAGCGAGATACTTGGCATATCAAAAGATTGAATGACACGTTGCAAAAAAAGTTAAGAGAAAAATAATTACTATGATTTACACTATTTAAATCACATTACGCCATTTAGATCACATATTCTGACGAGATGGTGACAAAAATCATTTTTAATAATTACTTGGAATTCGTATGAATTCAAGAAACCTAGTTAACTGTGCTTGTCACAAGTAGGATGTCGAGACTTCAACAGCATCTTCTATTATTGATACTTTCTATAATAGTTTCATATTCAGGTAGTATTTTGGAATTATCTAGCCTACCGAAAGAGAATAAATGAAAAATGTTTCAAAAATTGCCATATTGGCACAACTAATAAATTAAGGAATTCTTGTAGGTTTCCTTGCCTTAATGTAAAAAGATTTCCTTTACAGTTATCCCGAAAAACGACGAGTAGCCGTGAACAGTTACTCTCATCAAATTGTGCTTTAGAATACGAAAACACAGCACCGCAATAGTGAAAACAGGACATGGTAAGGGGTCTTCAAAAACAAACTAGTAAACAGTTTCGAATTCTTGCAAATATTTTCGAGTAACCCATGCATCAAAATTACTTATTATCTTATGCCACAATTAAAAAACGTTTTAAGTTGAAGCTTACAACCCCAACCAAAAATAAATGCGAAAATCAATTTTCACTCTTCTCACTGCTTTGAGGAATAAAAATGTAATTTTTTATCGTTTTGCGGTGAACAGGTATACTATTTTACGTAGACAATTTAAGAGTCGACAGTTGATGCAGTTCATGGCTTCAATATCCTCATCTCATGCTGAAGGGACTTGATGCGCATTAACCCTAGAGTAGTTGGAAATAAATTCACTGAATCGTTATATATTTATATTCTTCTAATTTAGGAACGTCCAGCTCGCAGACGACTATAGAACCTTCTAAATTGCTGATATTCGTTCCATTGCTACTCTAATAAACGTGTCAGTCATCTTGATCTATGACTTAAAATATCAAACGCGCGGGAACATTTATTGAATTGCGTAAATTTCGTAGAAAATAAAAAATGTAATGACACCTTCAAAAATGTTCTGGGATAATTCAAATTTATTGAATAAAAATGTGTACCTTCGGTATTATTAATTACAAAGTTTCGTAGATTTTCAGAAAAATTTTGCATTATTATTTTATTAGCTTTTAGGCCTGGATGGTTGAGATCGATAGAGTGTACGTAATCAATCATGTATTTTGCTGGACCACAGATTCTGCTTATCCACAGATTCCATGAGATCGCAGGTGTGATAAACGACTGTAGAATACGACATACATCATAGAGGTGTAGAGAGTACGACATCTACTGCAAACGGCTGGGGAGAAAACCTTTATTTAGATACGCATAAAATACCCGGATTCCATTTTTCAGTATATGTAACCTGCCTCCTGTAAAAGCCTCAAGGTACTGATCAACGCGTTTTCAGCAGTTGCGGGCGAGCATCACCATTGTGGCTCGCCGACGGCCCCTCGCTCTTCCGCGTCTCCACCCTCCGCGCACGCACACGCACGCTCACGCGCACGCGCTCACGCCCGCCGTCGTGCGTGCGGTTTTAATGAACGGCCGCGGCGGAGGCTCCACGAATCGCAGATGAGGGCGGCTCCCTCTTTCATTTTGTTATTACGGGCCCTCTCATTTTGGCCACCTCCTATCAGCATAATCTCTAGTATTATGGGTAGGCAAAATATTGCCACCTTGCGCGCACACGCGTGTAATGGATGCCGTTTCCGTGCTTGGATTTACTTCAGGGATCGAGGCTCTGAGGCGCGTGACAGACGGATTTATGATCTGAAGACTACATGGCGCAGGACGTCTTCTTTGGAAATTTATCGGTGCACAGACACGCACCACTAGAAACATCCGGAAGGGCAAATGCGCCGTAACTTTACGAGCGAGTCGTAAAGAAAATTGCTAAGCATTAACCCACAACGTCTGAGTTGCCTGATAGTTGAAAGAAACATATATTTAAATGGGCTAAGGAAGTAAGTGAATGAGTGTCATTTTTAGAAGTATTTGCTAAATGACAGCTCAGAAAGGTCAGGTGCTGTTGAAAATAAAGTGAATATTTTGTTCTGATCGGATCTTTTTGATGATTATTTCGTGAAGATCCAGGAGAAAATTGCGTGTTCAACATTCGAATTCCGTACAAATGTGCATTCAAGTACAAAATACCCTCGCAACTTAACGCTTTATACGTACGTTTGGAATGCTTGTTAAGTAATTTTTAAATCCTTCCGCAGGTAATTGATACCGGCACTTATGTCAAATTCCTGCTTAGAGAAGACATGTCGTTTTCCATTCGAAGATTTACTTTTCAAAATTCTTAATTTTTTTACCTTATTTGTCTTACTTCAAAGTTTCTTGTTTTTATACTTCTTTTATATAATTTGGTGGTGTCATTCTTAAGACGACAATTCAATGACAAACCATGTTCCAGATTCCTGCTTTCTCGAATCTGGACAAAGATTCATACTGCCAGCAATGTATTCGTACAAAAATATCCTCTCTGAAATAAAATCCCAACGTAAGAGTTGGAATAGTTTAACACATCACTACTGTGAAAATGTGTTTTTGATCTGTTAAGCATGCAAGAGCACGTAGATACATGAATATGCACAATTAAAAAAAATAAAAAATAAAAATAAAAATAAAAAAAACAAAAAATAAATAAAAAATAAAAATAAAATAAAAAGCATTATGGTATCATTATCTTCAATCACAACGAAGTGTAATTATTCAATTTGGGGTAGAAGTGTGTGGTAGACTGATGTTGTTATGGCTAGCTAATCGAAATTTTTTTAAGTCACACCTGTTATTTTTAATAAAATATTTTTGTTAATTCGTCGATATTCAATTTGTTGTTTTGCCACTCAGTAGTAAAAATATGAGAAATATTTTGAAATATTGTTAACAATGAACAATTATAATTATTGACAAATAACCAGAAAAATTCTCTTAATCAAATAATATATTACCAACAAGAATCTGAACATTCTTAAATATTTGATAAGATTTAAAATAATAAACAAGATTATTAGAAAATTTGAAACACAAACGGAATCACTTTTTCCAAAGATCATCATCATCAGCATGGATTAGACAAATCTACTTTGTTCCGGCAAAGTAGTTTAGAGAAGACCATCTCTTCTTAGGTCTTCCAACTTCTCTTTTTCCTTTTGGAAAATAGTAATATGCCTGTTTGGTCGATCCCTCCAAACATGAACATTGTATCGATTTCTTACACATTCCAAATACGTACTTCCATTTTCTTATAACCTTAACCCTTGCTTTTTCATTTTTTTATTTTTTTTTGACACCACTAGTCTTTTTCTCTCAAGCAGGATTCCTTGCCGACCTTCGTTAATCGTTTCGCTGCCCTTGCGTGCCCTTCGGTCTCCGTGGGCCTCGTGGATGGCTCGTTGAGGAGGACCTTCGGCGTCCGTGCGCGCGTACCCCGCCTCCATCCGTCAGACCCCTTCCCCTCGCCGTGAGTCGTGTATTCCATTGATCACTTTCGCGTCGGCGAGCTCTGCACCGCGGTTGGCTCCGGCAAAATGCGGGGCGTCGAGTGTTTGCTCTTTGTGCAGGTCCATGTACCAGAAAAATATCTTTCAAAATATCTTAAAATTACTTTGAGAAACAAAGAATACAAATAAGCTTCTTTAGAAAAGGATCATCTGACCACAATGCGGCGTTGTTGGAAATAATATTATGATAATTAATATGGTGGGTATATTTAATACGGTATAGTTTTAATTCGAGGTCCCTTTTTCACATCAAATGTGCTTGGTATAAGAGTTAATAATTGATTTGTTCAACCTGATGAATAATACGTTTACGGATAAACAATCTGTAAATTGAAAATAGTTCACGATGTCCTCCATGTCGTAGGATCGTGGAATTGTGTTTAAGTGGTTGAAGACGAATGCCGAATGAATGAGAGTTTAAGTCCTGCGTAAGGAAAAGCTGTTTCAGCATGAGTAGTGAATCACCTGCTCTAACCCCTGCGTATCCCATTTGACCATCATTTCATTCAAATTCACCTTCGTGAACATTTCTGCCATCCTTCAAAGAGTCGAACAATTCGGACATATGGCCTGAATCGCGGAGGACAAAATCGTAAATCTGCCCTGTTGTTCATGAGTACTGAACTGATCACACAATTCTCATTATAATATAAATTCCTGCTCGAGTCTTTCTCCTTTTTAGGTCATTGTTCCTTTAAAGATTTATTTATGAAATAAATACATTATTTTTTAATATTTTAATGGTTACTTCTAGGAAGGTGTGTGCGATGAGGAACCAGGCCCTCGGTCGAGTTGACTTGTTTCCTTTCCATTTCAATGTCAATTGAGAGGTACGCAAGCTGTTAACGCAGACGTGAGTCAACATTCCGTTTAAGCGTTATAAATGATATTGCAAATAGAATAGGAAGCGAAATTGCGCAATGAGAAACTTGTTAAAGTTTCAAGTATGTTTCACACAACACGAATCTGCAGGAACTTCTGAAATCTTCTGCTCTCTTCAAACACTGTTTCTTCAATCCTTCAATTACCTAGAACCTATTCTCCGTTCACCCCAAGAAAAATCCTGATGTAAACAAATGCACGTGTGTTACGATAATTCTCATTGGTTTGCAGTGAGATCTCTGCTCGTGTAGGGATCCTGACGTGAAAGTAACGAGCCTCTGGCAGCTCAATCCACGACCGTGCAGATCGACGTGGGTCAGGCGCGAGGGATAACGTGGGACCGCCGATCGGCTTGCGAGGCTCCAAAGAGCTTCCATGAGGCTCTGCTATTCAGTTCGTTTTCGAAAGTTAGAGAATGTGGTTGGCCCTTCAATAATTAAACACAAGTGTTGAAAATTTCTTCGAAGTGCCCATCGTTCTGAACCTTTTCAATTCGTTGTTGCATAGGAATCTGTCGTTACCGTTTAAGAAAATCGCAGAGATCATTGGAATATCAGTGTCCAGCGTATTGAAACTCTGGAAAGAGCTCAATGACGAGAAACAACTACAAACGCCAGAGAAGAAAAGAAAGGGGAAGAACCCTTTGATTGAAACATACGATGACTTCGCATTGAGTGCTTTTTGGTCAAAAGTGCATCAAAAGGGCAAAAGTGCAGATACGAAACACCAATGCTTACAAAATTGTTGCAGCTTGTGAATTGTGATCAAGAACTTCGGAATTTTAAGCTGATCGTAAGTAAAGTGAAGTTGCATGAACATGATATTTGCATGACAGCTCTCATTCCATTTGGATTGGCGGAGTATGCTACTCGCGTCATCAAAAATAGTGCGCTGGGTGGTGTCCAACCAGAAGCGAAGTGCGGTGCAAAAAATTCTTCAGTTTGTTTACATTACGTTTTTTCTTAGGGAAACGGATAATAGCTCAAATTTTCCAGATCCGGAACGTATGCTTTTGTATTATACGAACAGTCAAAACTCCCTCAAATCAGTACAAAAGACCCCCAAAAAATCAATATAACAATATCCCAAATAGCAGTAATTGTTTGCTGCCGCTGTCATACCGAGGGATTTCGAGGTCCATTATAAAATGTGACTTTCAGACCCTGGGGCAGCGTTATATGCAGCATTGGAACTGTTTGGAAAGCATTGGAACGCATCCACCATTGGAAGAGTGAAACCTTCCTCCAACTAGCATGTGGATCAACAACACAAAGCGAGCTCCTATATGTCTCCCCAAATCCTTGATTTTTCGGCCTAGAAATGTGAAAAGGGCGCTCCCCCTACTAGAAGCTACCTGCTCTAATGTCAGTGGAGTGAAAAGAGATCAATCACTCAGAGGTCGGGTCGAGTCCTTACTCAATCTCCCCTGGGTCGAGGACCACTAACTACGTCGAAAGTTAGTCTCCATACTTCAACTCATTCCTTATTGCGCAGGGGATCCTCGAAAACCCAAAGAATCTTGTGAGGATTTACAAGTCACCAGTCTAGTCATCAGTCTCCAACAGTCAATAGAATCGAAGTCGTAGGCCCTCTGCGGGTTCCAAACACCAGTTACGAACGTCGCGGCATTCCGGTACCAGTGTACCTCTACACTTAGTTCAAATTTCTACAATTATCTGGCTTTTCATGTCAATGCATTCATTCACGAAAAAAAAGAGTAGCAGTATACTAGATCCATGATACTGTAACAAGTTTCCTTGATGGCGGTGGTTCACCTCGTCGTCTGCGACCTTCCGCTCCTCCGGTCGCCCCCGCGCGCCCTCGCTTTCTCGCGAGCGACCTGCAGCCGGATGGGTTTGTAAATTACAATACAATGACAGCCAGACGCCTCGGCGCGCGCGGGGGCGGCGGCGGGGGCAGGCAGCGAGGGGGCGGCGCGCGAACGGAGAGCGGCGAGCAGTCGCTCGCCCACAATGTTAATGCAGCCGCGCATACATCTTTTCCTTCGTGCGGCGGAATCCAATTTTCATCTGGGTATCTTCCCAGTGTGTGCTGGCAACTGAGGATTCAAGTTCTCTTTCAGGGTTCGATCCTCGACGCGCTATGTGCTGACAATCGAAGATTCAAGTTGTATTTCAGAGCTTGATGTCAAATCTATATTTTTTATGTTAATCTCGACAAATTTATTTTATACCTCAATGTGCATTGTATTTTATTCATACTTAGAACTTCAAGTACGCCATCCCTATGTATTGCCGAAATTGTAAACATTCGTTCTTTAGTGGACGACTGTTTTTGTCACGGTCCAAGCCGAAGAATTGTTTCTTCAGGAAGTAAACAGAATTCCAAAACTACTCACATGATTCATTTGTTCATTATTTACATTTCGAAAAGTCATATGACGTTAAGAATACAAGTTAAGAATATTGATTTGATCATCACCAGTTCATTTCGCTGTACGTACACATAGGACATTCCCATTAGTGAACCAATTAATTTTTCTTAGAAACAAACGAATTATGTCGGTTCTTCTATTTCAAAAGGAATATTGGCATATCGTAGCACAGAAAATTACCACGCACTGCCCGTAACAAGTTCACATTGAACCTTCCGCGTGAAGAGAAGCTCGTGACTCACCGCCGCGTCGAGCCGCCGCCGTCTGGTTCTCAATCTGCGCCGGCCGTCGCGCAGGGCCAGAGGCAGGGGTGCAAGCGGAGGAGGGGGCGCGTGAGAAGGCGCGCGGTTCGAGCCCCGGCGGGGCGGCAGCTGCGTGCCCTGCCAGGTGCGCGGTGGCGCGTGCAGCCTGCCGTCACGCCTCGCAGATGAACGACCGCCGCGCCGCCCGCCTCCGCGCAGCACGAGGGCGTTGTCTTGCTTTAAGAATAGCGAAAGCATACGGAACGAGCGCATTAATGAAGAAAGACTTCAATCGCATCGCGAGGGAAGAGAGTCCAGTTATGCAATGTCTGTATTTTCGTGTAAAATGTTTTGGAAATTTTGCGTTTGCTAGACTCAATGAAGATTCATTTCTTCGGAGGCTCACCGTCACCTTACCGGCTTAGATGACTCGGGACATGAACTGATGTCAAGGCAGTACCCATGACCGAGATATCCTAGGTTTCGAGTCTCGATGGTGGCATGATTTCCCACACTAGACGGATAGCTCGATGGAGTTCAGTCGCTGTCTGGAGGAGAATTCTAGCGGCAGGCTGCTTTGATAGGTAGTTTCGCTTGTTCTTTCCGATCGACACCAGGTGAATACGGGTGAATGTCGGTACCGTAGCAAACGGGCCATGGGCTGCGCGCGATCTTTTCTTCCTCTTCCTTGCCCTATCTTCACTCCTTACTTACACACTTACACTAACATGCAATTCACTAACACACATGCTGGCACTAACGGGAGCTTAGAGCTTGTCCCGCCTGGGTCGGTATTCCGCTGTTGAGATTTACCTGGTTGGGGAAAACCCCGCTATCAGGGTGAATGTCGGCGCCAGATTTCACTATCTAGCAGGGAACGATCGCCGACAATTCCCGCGATAAAACGTTCACTACCCTTACGGGACTGATGACCTTAGCAGTTGACGAGCCCGGAATCACTAATCAATCAATCGCAGTCAACTTGGAAATTCGAGAGGAAAGCGAGTGAAATTGGCGGAAATAAAAAATTGACAATTGTTTTGCCTTCTACTTAAGATAACGTGATCCAACAACTGTAACACGCAAGACTTCCTCCCCCCCCGCACGTTCTATATTGCATTCCCTATCTTCCTTTTCCATTTATCAGTTTGCTTCAGCTGTTTGTAAAACCAAATCCTCGCCTGCGGAGCAGCACGAGCTCCACGATGCAACCTCTAACTTTGTCACAGAAGTGATAAAAGAGTAGCTAAGCGGGCAGCTTCTGCTCAGTACTTTCATCAGCAAAATTTCAATTTGCGCTCTGTAAATTTGAAATAAAAAATAAATATTTAACATAACAGGCTCGCTGGCACCTGAGTCTTTAGGCTTATAAAGTTACAGGTCAAATTATAGAGTTTTTAATTTTCCTGATTCATTACACAATTATGTTTAATTATCGCTAATTCTATTAATCAAATGGTAATGATTCATTTCATTTAGAAAGGACGGTATAGTAATTCACAGCGTTTCACCTTTATAGGTTCTTTAAAACGTCCTTCAAAACTCCAGAATATTAATGCTAAAAGGAATGTCAATCCAATAGACCAAAAAGAATCGAATGGGCTATATATCAACTCTGTGAAAACCCTCGAAGACACGTTTTAAGAGCTTAACCCTCTATCCCCAACACGTGTTTTGAAACGTTCTCTTAAAATGATGCGAAACAATGGCGGTTTCCTCACCAGTAGACCGAGACCGGCGAATGACACGTCACTAGCCCCGCCACCACTGGTGGACTGGATGAGTTCTAACTGAGAATAACAGACGGAGAGAAGTAAAGTGCCTGGTGGCTGTGTGTATAATTGAAGGAGTCGGAGCAACTTAGCGATAAGCATAATTTTGGTTATTTCTATAAACCAGATAAAAAGCAAAGTTTGTGCAAATCCAGAAATTTTTTAATTTGTCATGAAATCTAGCGTTTAATTAACGAAGAGTACAGCTCAGATACGCGAACTGGCTTTTACGACTGAGTGGCGATATACCGCATCGACTAGAGGAATCTGTAGAACAAGTGTATACTTGTGATGAGGAGAATGTTGAGGAGGAAAATTTTAAAATATACTTGTGTCTATTATCACAATCACTTTATTACTACCTTGTGATAAACATCTGGAAATAGATTAAAAGTATTAAAAACAAGAATTGTTAAAATTGCGAAGAGAAAGCACACGGGTTCCATTGTAATAGAATGCGGAAGATGATTGAATATCCCCATAAATTTCTAGTTCCAACCACGAGTAATAATAAGGTACGTCGGTCGTCAGAATGTTGGAATGAAATTGCGAGGCTATATTCCACGCTTAACTGTCATCATAAAAAATACAGTGTCAACGTACGCCCTTATGATGGTTCAGAAAATAGAATTTCTTTACAAAGCGTAGAAGAAGCTAATAAAAAATCGTGTCAGTCGTCATTAATTCTGACACTTCACATAAAAGCTTTATAAAAAGTACATTCAGTGTTGTTATAAGATGAATCAACTTTCGAGTAAGATCAGCCAGACTAATGTTTCTCACACTGAAAAAGTACCAATCTTCACTAGGTTTTCCAATAAACAGGAAACAGGACATGTTCTTCAACAGCCTTTTAAAGTGTCAGGCTTGGTTCTTGTGTGTCCGCGAATGCGAAATACGAAGTGTCAGATAACATGGAAAAACATCTTGCAAACGAATGAGGCTACAAAATAACCACATTTATAGAAACATATTTCTGCTTCTTTTTACGAACTAACAGAACGTGCTTTTACCGTACAAAACTGGTAACCAGTAACCTAGTTTACAGATACACTAAATCTTCTTGAAGATCCGCATCCTTGGCAAACACATTAATCGCGAGAACAAACGATTCATTGAACGCTAATGCCAGATTCTTCCGATCATTTGCTCCTTTCCTCGAGTGTGTGCACTTCCCTCGTGTAAGTACTTTGAAGTGAATGCGCCTCCTATGTCACGCTCTCGTGAGCAAGCGCAGCGAGGAATAAAAGTGCTACATCACTTCACATTTTATTTCTAAGCGCTGAGTCAACATCCATTCGCGTAAAAGTGTTTTGATTGAGTTTCCATATGGCCCTACCTCATTGCGGTATTGTTAAAATTTCGTTACAACTTTCTCAATTATTATGTACTTATAACTGTTGAACACGATGTGTGTCACTTGCAGAATGCATTTGGCGAAAAAGTAAACACTGCAGAACGATGAGCTCTTATGTAGTAGGTTCTTCACAAGCGAATGAGACATGTGTGAATTTCCGTTTCAGAAAAGCTGCTTTAAAGTACTAATCAATGTTGAACGTACGTTACTAACCTGACATGGTAGCGTTCATATCGAACTAACAGAGTCGAAGATCTTTTTGTGGTGATTGAAATCTGTTCGCAAGCGGGTACTTTGTATTAAGTCCACAGAGGAAAAATTGCGAAGTATAATATAAATAATAGACAACGTTTTAAAATTTAACAACAATTGTTAACAAAATAACGTTTTAAAATTTCAATCCCCTTTATTTCTAACGTGGCACATAATTTTACAACCCTCATGGTACAGTAGAATGAGCGGCCACACAGACAAATAAGAGTTGAAATATATTGATGAAGTTGATCAGCAGGGAAATTAAAGCAAATGTGAAGCATTTCTCTTTTGCAGTCTTCCTAACGTTTCCAAACATGCATTTCGTGTCATGCTCCATTCTATCCTTACGTCTCCTGTCACCCATTTTTTCGGAGGAAAATATTCGGAAAAAAACATGGCGGGGCGGAAAAAACATGGCGGGATTTAGGGGGAAAAAATTTTACTCCTACTTTTCCTTTTTCACTCCTTCCTTATGCAGGAAATTCAAGTATACGAGTACTCACATACTCGTATTTCCTGTACTCGCAACATTGAAATCCTCCCATGTTAAGTATTTTTAGTTCTTGGAAATACTTTCACTTTCAAAAGGTAAAGTAATATGTCGTAGTTCCCGATTATAATCATTCATTAAGGCAATAGTATTTAATTAAACGCATAATAAACCAACATACTATTCACAAAGTCGATAATTCAGTCGATTATGAGCCCTCTTTCCTCTTTCTTCAAATTAATAACACTTAAATATTAGCAATTAAACATATTTCTCTTCAAGTACTAGTAATTTGCAACCTTTACAAATGTTCCATAAATAATAGTTAATAAGTTTTTATTTATGTCTAAAACAACCGAATTCAAAGAAGCATCTCCCAAAACGTTCACATTCCACGCAGCGGAATAGTTCCTTTCGGCAGGCGTCCTAGCCACGCCAGCCTCCGTCACTTTCTCCGGCGCGGGGCCGCCGCCGTGGCGCACTTGAACTTGGGCGCCCGCGGTCCGCGCTTCGACCCCCACTCGCCGCGACGCGCCGAGCGGGGAGCGGCACCGGCAGAACCGCGGGCGCCGCTCTGCGCTCCGCGGCGCAAGTGAGCCGGCTTTTTGGGTGCTTGGCGAGCGAGAGCCGACTGCGCCGCACCGCGAGCAACCCCTGCGCGCGCGCGCGCGGCGTTCGGCGGCTCTGGGGGGGGGGGGGGGGGGGGGCGGGTGTCCTTTCCCGTTTCCGCGCCCGTTCTCCGCCGCGACGTGACTGGCTGGAGCCGATCCGCGCCGCTGGACAAGTCTCCGCTGGCGCCACGAACGCCGTCTCCGAGGGCTCAGGCCTGGTTGTTCGATCCCTGGTGGAGGTGGGCGCGAAGTGGCTTTGAAATTTGAAGAGCGCTTTTCCAAGATAATATAACTTCTATAATTTAAATTTTCAGGAAGGGAAAGAACTTCAACTCTGCCATATGGTAAGAGATACCGCTCATCCGGGAAGAAAGGCAATTTTTGAACACAATACTTGCAGTGTGATGGAGAAGCGTCTTTAGAATGTATTGATAAGTAAAAATAGAAAGCAAACGTAAATGGAGATACGTCACTTCGGAAATACACTCAGCTGAATTCGACGCTTTTCCGTAGATTTATTGATTGATTACTGACTCCAGGTACCTCAATTTCTACGGTCATTAGTTCCTTACAAAGGACGCAACTTTTCATCGAGAAATGTGGCCCCGCTGAATGCGAGATTCGGGGCCACATTTCTGGCACCGCTTAGAGGGCACCGCCCCACTAACACCCGGATAACCTCTAAGCTCCCGACTGATATCCCGGCATGTGTGGTAGAGAAGCGCATGTTATTATACGTATGTATAAGGGGTGAGGATAGGATGAATAAGAGGAAGGATAGATCTCGCGCGGACCGAGGCCTCTTTGCTACGGTGCTGCTCCGGCATTCGCCTGGTGATGATCCGAGAAACCATGGAAAACTATCGATCAGAGTAGCTGGACTCTAGAATTATCGCCGAGCGTGCGACTAAATCAGACCTAGCTAGGCATCGTCGGGACTTCAACCCTACGACCTCCCGGTCTGAAGCACTGCAGTGCCAACAGTAGATGCCCTGAGCCACCTAAGCAGGTGCGCTTTAGACATATCGTTCATGCTGGGAGGAATGAACAATTCTTGGATGTAGTCGCTTGTACATACTTTATTAAATCTTTCTCTAGATTCACCCAGTTACACTCTGCACCTCACAGGAGCTGCGAACCATATTCTAAATACTAATATGTGTGCGAGCTCCTCGGATCCGAGATCAGGATAACGCAATGCGATTCGCAACACACGAAATACAAGGAACAAAAATCTTTCCGCAGAATTTCGGACTTGGGCCCATCGGACTGAAAAAATGGATTCCAATCTTTGCAGCCGTCTAGGCTGACGTTGGTCGTATTTGAATTTCAATTAAATGATGAGTTGAAATTGTGCTACGAATCTTTTTTTTCTTATCCAACGACTTTTCGCTCTAGTGCAATGATAATAGAATGACATGTGAATGATTAAATTTATTGTAAGTGTTCTCGCAAAGAGAAAAGAAAAATAAGATTTTTTTGGGAAAAAAAAGATTTTATTATTTCCACGTTTTTTGCAGCACGTTCCTTTCGCAAAAGTCAAGTCAAACGTTACTCAGTAGAGCCCAAAGAAAAACAAATAACAAACATTCAGACTGTGTATCAACAAATCTAAAAATATTCCCTATTTTAGGCAGGGCGGCCACTACCAACCTTAAGTTTTTTGAGGATATCACAAAGTTATCACTACGAGTAAGTTAATGAATAAATTCTTAGGTTGTTATTATTATTATGCGACATGTCGTTTAATCAATTAGAGAAATTGTTGAAATTTGCTGGAGTTTCCGCTTCTGTTTGGTGAAGAATCGTTGGAGTTCGGTTATTCCCTTAATTAAGTTCCAGAGCAGCGAAAGTGCACAGGAAACCCCCATCTTTGGACCTTATAATTATCATTCTTAAAAGAAATATAAAAATGTGAATAAAACAGGTTTTATCTCATAGCTATAAATACATTGTCTGGACAAATTCAAAAGAATTAATCTCATTTTGATTTTTCTCAAAACATCGGTTTTGAACTCCGTTTCACTTTTCTATTGTGGAGATGTCATTGAATTTCGGCCATTTCGAATGTCGAGTGTCCCTCGACTTTAAACTCAATACGTCCAAATACCAGGTAACATATTTTCTCTTTTCCGTTTCAGAACCCAGGGACTGACGTCAATATAACGATGACACTGTACGAGTATTTGTGAATTGTTAAAGTAGGAGATATAGTGGCATATCTCCTAGGAGGATGTGAGGACACATTAGAGCAAATTCATCCACCAGATTGTTAGTCGTAAGTCAGGTTTGATACTTCATGCAATGTCTGAGGTGGTCGCTTCAGTCACTGCGGCTCAGGGACACTAAGGAGTGAGAAAATGTATTTCACCAGTTGCATCAATGCTTGCAGTTGCGAAAAAGCAATACAAGAACAGGAAAAGTGACATCATGAAACTGGCGTACTGGTCAATTAAAATTTATTAAGAAACATTCCAGAAGGTGAGCTATTGCATTGACAAATCCATAATACAATAGAGCCGTAAAACGTATTTAGAATTTTTTACTGAACTTAAGCAAAAGAGCTTTTTTAACATATCATAAAAATATATCGTCTGTGATTGAATAGAGGGAAAAATATATTCTCTAGTGTGATATTTGTTTACTGATGTCTTAGTCTTAGTCTCATGTAACTCTTTTCCTTTCATTAAGATGTGAAATCTAATAACAATAAGATAATAAAATATAACAAAAATGTTATAGAACGTCATTTGTAAGAACCGCGGATGTTGACTATCTTCACGACAGCGATCAGTGTAAAGTAATTTTCCTTTGCTCGTTGACCAAATTGATTTCCTTTTTCAAAGTAGTATTTTAGTAGAGTTTAAAAAATTCAAATATGTAATGTAAATTATATTGAATTAAAGACAGCTGCACAATACCGATAATACCATTAAAGGACTCTGTTTATTTTTGTTCGTTTTGCAAACTTTAAGGCCAGCAACTCCAGCGAGACAAGCAAAAAGCATTTTATTTCTGAAGAGAACGCACCATTTGATTTAGAAGGCCCGTGCAGCTGCCTGTTTTGCCTCCACGCGTGTTAGCCCTTAACGATCATCCGATCGGCGCATGCACGCGGCCCGGCGCAGCGGCGACAGAGCCGGCGCGGCGCGGCGCGGCGGCCGAGCAACTCCGTCGCTGGCGCTTTATGGGCCATAAAGGCGGTGCTCGGCGACGCCGCCACCGCTAAAGCCACCAAGCCCGCACCGTCACCGCCCACGTCAACATCACTGCCACCGCTAAGCACCACGCGCCGCCATCACCGCGTCAATTCGCCATCGCCCTCGCCCCGCCGTCACCAACTCCAATGCCCCACCCCGCCCCCGTCGTCACCGCCGCCGCCCTCGTCCCCACTGCGCGCTGCCACTGTCACCGGCGCCACCACCACTACCGCCCTTCACTGCCCGCCGGCGCCGTGCCACGCCACAGACACATCCACCCCTGCTCGCCGCCGCCACGTCCGCGCCTCACCACCGTCGACGCGACCTCTTCGCAGCCTCCCCCTCAACCGCCACTAAGGCTCGCCACGGCACTTCCTCACTTCCATCGCCATACGTCACTCGCGAACTACTTAGCACGAGGATTCATTTTTAACTCACTGAATCTTATATTTCATTATTAGTCAATTGAAAGTGAGGCCCAGATTTAATCTACTGAATCGTTCGATGCTTTGTAATCACTTAAGTTAGATGACTATTAATAGTAATTAATAGTCAATAATATCATTAAAATATTTGGATATATTTTATAGGTAACATTTTTATCAAGCGCGAGCGTTAAATAAATTTTTATTTTTTTGTATCAGTGAATCATTGAAACAAATGTGTTTTCAAATAACTTGGAAATCTATGAATTGTCTCCAAATGATAGTCTTTACAATATGTTTTTAAATTCGTATTCACTTTACTGGGATACATAATTGCTGCCTGAATTTGATTACTTATTTTCTTTATTGTGAAAAAACTATTTTAACGGATGCATTTTTATTGTATACTTGAAACAGTTTACAACGTAAAATTAAATAAACAATGTTGACAGGTTTTATGTATTTATTTTTTTAAATTCATAAGCGAAATAAAGTCAGACGATTGAAATCTCGCAGATTCAGAATGCTTGTCTATTGAAACAAATTTATCCAATAATTTATTGTTTATTAAAAGAATCGGTCTAAAATAGAATCTAGTCTGCTAAGTTTGAGCCTTAATGCCTACATCACCCTAAGCCCCCAACGACTTCCCTTACCCCTGTCAACCACTATTTTTTCTCCACTAACGCCATCAAATCCGCCAACCACCCCCAACTACCGCTTCCATCCTGCCTTCACCAACATAACTTCCCGGCCAGCGAATTCAATCGCACGATCCGGCTGGAGGCTGCGGCGGCGGCGCGGCGTCAAAGGAGGCCGGATTCGCCCGCGTCGTTGCAATGTCTGTGCAGTTCCGGTCTCGAGTTCCCTCTGCAGGGTGCGGTCGTAAATAATTTCCTCCCCCGGGGACGCGGCCGGGCGGCGCAGGCCGCTGTTTATGCCAGGTGAAGGTGAGGCCAGCGAGGGCCTGGGACAAAGGGACGTCGAGCGCGGCGTTGCGACGCGAAGAGCGAGAGCTCACGGGCCGAGGAGGACCCTCTTTCGGCTGTGGAGCATTGAAACACAGGGTTCGCAATGTATCACTCCCGATATTGAGTTAATTTGACACATTATGTTACAAAGTTTGTTTGTTTTTTTTTAAGCATATTTATGGTCCCTTTTCAACTACTAAGGTCGTATAGCGACCACCGTATGTTGTTTTTATATTGCATTTATACATGTTCTAATATTTATTTTTGATGTTGTTGACATTAGAATGCTTTAGAGGCAGCTGCAAACGAGCCTTTAAATTGTTGGAAAGGTTGTTGCGGGGAGACAGCGTTTCTACATACAAAAATTATTTATCGATGTACGGAATGATTTGGAATGAGAATATAAACGGAAGTGCTTAAACGAATGTCTTGTTTCGTCATTATATGGTAAGAATAAAGGAGAATATACATAACATAAGTAACATGGGGGGTAACGGTAAAGGTATACGTATTCACACATTCACTCCTCGGGCGGGCCGGTTTTAACTCCCAACTCTTTAGGCACGAGGTAACTACGGTTTTTATGCCTTAGCGACCTTGGCTATCCAGGGAGGCGAAGTTAAATTGTAATATATATAATAATTGTAATAAATTATAATTGTAAGCCATTG
Organism: Gryllus bimaculatus; assembly: GCA_017312745.1. Classification (NCBI taxonomy): domain Eukaryota; kingdom Metazoa; phylum Arthropoda; class Insecta; order Orthoptera; family Gryllidae; genus Gryllus; species Gryllus bimaculatus. The sequence goes on along the minus strand of BOPP01000033.1, from coordinate 8,007,471 downwards.
TAATAAATATAATAAAATCTTTAATCACACACTAGTGTAGGACAATATCTGTAAGACACCCTAATAACTAATGTTGTTGCAACTATAAATAAATAAGTAAATTTCATTAAAACAGGGGGTTCACACATAAACTGTTGAAGTAAGAAACAGAATCATATAGCGAGAAAGCTCTGTCAATGACAAATCGAATTTATTAGCTTCCAGACAGACATCAGGCAGCATCGGTACAAGATGGTCGCAGTGGCGATGTCGCCTGGCCATCGCGATCGCCCGACCTCCGGCCCCCTGGAGTCCTTTTTCTGGACACACTACGTCAAGGACCGAGTATCTGCGCTGCACGTCACTGCACATGGGTGCAGGCGACTGTCGACGTCCCCATCGATGAAGCATACGGGCGTATACCACGGAGTGCTGCGGCGCGTTTCCTAATGCGTTGCCGAAAGCGCGGAGGAGATTGCGAGAAAGTGCTCTGGCAGGCGTCTCCACCAAACATAATTGTAATTTATCTGATGTTTTGTCGCGCAATATGTGAAATGTGGAATATTAGTTTTCGTCATTGTTTTCCTGTTCGCCATTTCACTATGGTAAACAGACTAACTTACACATATTATTAAAAATATATCCCCGATAATTTACTAGATTAAAATGACAAGTCATGACATCAAAGTTGGCCCCAACGAATATCTTCGAAACGGTTTGAGGTATCGGAATGCGGTTTTCGCGAAGTTGTGCATGATGGGAAATAAAAATATTTCGTTTTCTGGTGTGTAAAAGTTTTAATTCTTGAGGTAATGACACAAACTTGATTTTACTTTCTCGCATACTACTTATGTACTACTATAGAGAAAGAATTATAATGCCGCAATAAAAACGGTCATTTTTCGACACAAACACTAATTTTGTGGATTCATAACGCAGAAAAAGATGATAATTGTTATTCCTATAAGTAATAAATTACTTCCTAAAACACGTTGTGTAGTCGGAATTTACGTTTTGTGGGTCCATGACACCGAACAATTAGTTTATGTTTTAAAGTAACTGTGCTTCCATCCGTTTGTGGTTAAAGCACCTAATCGGTTTAGACTATTTTCTCTAAAATTGTTATTCCCCAATCGATTTGATCGAGCTGGAAGCCCTGCGAATTTGAAAAGGATATTTTTATTTTTAGAGTACTTTTCATTAAGCCTCAACAGCATTTACAAAACTTTCTCAAAAATGACTCCATTTTTTTTATTTAACTGTGTTTCCGGATAGGATAAAGAACTTTGAAAAAATGCGTGGGTCTCATTTTCGTTGAAATATATTTTTTTCTTATTGCAATGTTTCCCCAAGACAGCTCTTTAAATAATGTCATGCACAATTCTTCAAAAATGTGAGTATTTTACGCAGGAGTTTTGCTTCAAATACAGGCAATTTTTCAAAAATTATTTTCACTAACACGACCTCAAATATTTTCTTCATTTTTTTTTGTTTTCTACTATAGCAGGGAACCATGATAAAAATGTTAAGCCTGCTGTCAAGGCGTGATAAGACATACTGACGTTATATCGTGATCGTAATTAAACGATTAATTCATATCTTTCTGTTGAAATTGATAACGACGTCCGATCCAATATAAGATGCATTAAATAGCTGTATCTGTATATTCACGTATGTTTCGTCCTCCAGATACAATACCTTGTGATCGTGCAGATGTTGAAAACAATGAACATTTAAGTCACGGGATTACCCACAAATCACGGTAATTTCCACTCTCCTCGGGTGTCACGCCCAGAGCAAAGGTTGTCACACCATTTTGAAGTGCATGACATGTTCATTTATTTCTCATTATCATCTTACTCAAGTATATGATTCTACACGTTATCTCAGAAACCTCGTGATTTTGCAGGTGCAACGATAATTTAATAATTTTCAACATTGTTTGAAACACAGCATTGCCTGCAGTTATCCGTCTTAGTAACAGTTTACATGTTTCTTGTGTATAAATTAATAAGTTTTTTTGTTAAATCGAAGTTGTTAAAGGCAGCCCAGCAAATTTTCGAATATAGACTTCTTCCTTTTTTTACGTTTTAATAAAAGAACACGCTTGAAAAATCCCATTTTCTTAGTACGGCTAACAGATGACCAAATATGGAAAGTTATTCCGAAAAATAAATATGGTAAGTCTTTCATATCGAAAAAAGTAATTCTATAACAGAATTATATTTTCTCACATTATTTATAAATGAAATTTTCGAAAATTTAGTGAGTTCAACGAAAATGTGACTGTAAGTGTCCCTCTTTCTATTCGTGAAAAAAAAAACTTGAAGAAAAAAAATGGGTTAATATTAATTGGAAGCCCAAATCACGCAAAAACTACTCGTTTTCGAAAAGCTGTATATATTTTTTATCTGATTTTTTGAAAGAGACTAAGGCAAAAACCTAACTTCAATTTTGTAGTTTCAAAATATGAGCCTTTGTAATTTTCGAGAAAACAGAGAGAGTGCCGAAAATGAGACTAGCGCCATATTTTTTTACCGTCCTTTGATACATACGAGGAGAAAATTTAGAGAAAAATTGTGGTGTTTATTAGAGGAAACAATTGTTTAAAACAATTTAAAAATTCCCTTTATTTCGCGCAAAATACCACGAAAACTACTCGTATTTTGAAAAATTGTACAAAATCTTATTTCAAAAATATGTCTTCTAGGAACAGATTTCATTAAGGACAAGATCACTAACCTCAATATTATTATTGTAGGAAGACAGCTAAAAAAATGCACATTTGCAATTTTCGAGAAATCTAGGATTTCAACGAAAATGAGACCTACACCATTCGTTAAAGTGTCTATCCGAGGACAAAGTTTAATAAAACAATTTGTGACATTTTTCCAAAAAAAGTTGAAAAAAAAGGTTTTGAGGATTTATGTATAGTACCCTCAAAAATCAAATATCCGTTTCAAAATCCGAAAGCCTCGTGTTCATTCAGATCGATTGAGGAATATCAATTTTGGAGAAAATCGGCCGAATTGTTTAGATGCTCGCGTTGACCACAGGCTGACAGACAGACATTCTGCTCTCAATCGATTTTTCTGTATCAAGGATCCACAAAACAAGGATTCTGGGTACACCACGTGTTAGAGCAAGGTATTTATAGCAATATTATTTATGCAATAATATTATACCAGGCCCGGCAATAAGAGTTTTTCTGCCGAAAATTCTCCGTTTTCCATCATTACATAACTTACTTATCTTACTAAGTAACTACGAAAGAATGAAATTGGTTTACAACAAAAATTCTGTCTGTCCGTCCATCCCTCTTCGTCTGTCTATCTGTGGGCAATTCTAGGATCCGATCTGACCTTTTTGACTAAAATTGATGTTCTCTGATTGATTTGGTAAAACTTGAAGCCTTGGGAAAATGAAAAGTATATTTTTATTATTTGAGTTAATTTACATGGAATCTTATAACATTTTCAAATATTTTATAAAAAATGTCTAGAAGTTGATATAATTTTGAAATTAGAGATTTTTCTGAATAATAAAATCAGTTCTTCAAACATATTTCTTGAAATAAATTTGGATATAATGTTTCGAAAATTTAAGTTGCTTTTCGCGAAATTTAGGAAAATATATGGAATGCGTGATCTGGGCAGTCCGGGTGACGTCACCCGGACGGCCCAGATCACGCATATGACTCTGGCCGCGGAAGCCTACGACTTCAAATATAGGGAATGTTTACACAATCGTTTTGCGGCAAAATGATAATATTTTGGGGTCACATTTCATTTACACCGACAAAATTTGTCTTTTTAATCCTCAGGTCCCACTGCAACCTTTTTAATACATGGTAATCAGTGTAATTCACCTATGAATTCACTATAAGCCCGTAAAGCGAGATATTTGGTCAGGTTAGTCCACGCCCTCATCCCATGGCGGCGCACCACCGCAGACGCCGCGCGAGAGCGAGGCGAGGCTCGAGAACTGCGTTCGCGCACAATCAGTGTAATTGTTGCGCCTGTCAGCTGCGTCGCGCCCACGCGACCCTTTTACAGGAGCGCGTGCGCTACCGCAGCGAGCCCAGTGGCGCGGCGGGTGGCAGAGGTGAGTGACGGGGCGGTTGCAGCTGCCTTGGCCTCTGCGCAGGTTACTGACGCCCTTACTCGCCCGCTGCTTTTTTACGAGCCCCCGCCGTCCACGCCGGAGGTCGCGCAATGCGCTTTGATCCGCTTTGATTGTTCTGCTGCGCGGAGATAGATTGACTGCAGGCGGAGATAGATTGACTGCAGACAGTGTCTCGATAATGAGCTGTTTGCAAAAATTCAACATTTGATTTCAGCCTTTCTAAGTCTAGATCGAGTTGTAATGGTGCCCTTTAAATATTTTTACACGCAGACCATGAAGACTCTCGTTACTATTTGAAGAAATTTGTCGACTTCTTTTTCTAGTCGAATATTTTCGTTTTTGATAAAAGCAAGTTCGATACACGCAATTCAAATCTACTCTGCGCCGCACGGTCACGCGCTGCAGCCGCGCTGCGTTGAGCGGCTGACGACGGGAGACAGTTGCGTGGGTTCGCTGTGGCCTGTTTCGAAGCAGCCGCGCTTATTCTTATGCCTCCAATGCTCTTCGCGTGATATTATTATCCCTCCACTATCTCGCAAAGCAGCACGCCAGCAGTTCATGTCTAATTGGAGGGCGCGGAGAATTGCGCGCCCGGAAGAAGTAAAGAAATCCTTAAATCACAAGGACGATATGAAGGCATTACAAACACCGCCCGCGTGAGCGATGCGTGGGTAAAACTCGAGAAAAAGGAATTTTCATGTATTGCGACATTATGATTACTTTTACACGAATAAAATTATTTCTATATCGTAGAGCGCCAAACTTGACCATGAAAATGCGCTTGTAAAATAAGATACCATCAACAGGAAGACAACATGAGAGACGATACCATGGGAAGGGATTCTAACGACTCGAATAGTTCTATAAATTAATTTCCAAGATAACCTGTCACCTGGTGGTTCAACTGGATAGGACGGATAGCGGAAGCTTAAAATAATAATACAAGTCTAAAGGTCGTTAAAATCCCAGATTTTTTTAAAAATTGCAAAAGTGCAATTTACTACAACTGGAATATTGAAGATACAGTTTTTTTTCTTAATGAAACCTGTTCCTTAAAGACGGAACTTTAAATAATTTCACGTTCAATTATTCGAAAATATGAGTAGTTTTCATGTAATTTCCCACGAAATAGAGGCAATTTAAAAATATTAACATTTTTTCTCTCAAAAACAGCTCCAAGTTTTTTTTTTCTTTAATCTTTTTTCCGAGGATAGAAGAGGGAATGCTTAAAAGAATGGTGTGGGTTTCTTTTTCGCTGAACTATCCGAATTTTCTCAAATTACAAATTTAGGAATAATGTGAAAAAGTATGTGCTGTTGAGCACACCTAGTTTCGTTTCGGGATCCCACTAAATAGAGTTGACCACTAATATCTTGACTTTAAATTTATTGATCGAATCAAAAACGTAATCGTAGCATAGAGCCGAGGAAAAGTAAGAACATCAAAAACGTTATTACGCCATTCAGATTGCATCAACAGTCGACATTTTTCATTGCAGCAATTACGACGATTATTCTAACTCTCCATTGACAGTACAAGAAAGCTTCAATGGTAAGGAAACGTAGTGCTAACAGCAAAATGCCTTTTGACGTGCATACAGGCCTACTTGAACCGTCACGCACTGTGTATCATGTTATGGAAATAAACTTGTTCTCGAATGTGTACAGGATGAACCTTCACATTTCTTTGGGTAGATGTAGCAATGATAAATTAATGCATGAATTACTTAGGTGATTTTCCCTGAGAACTGTGTCGCGTGTCTCGAAAAAGTATTCGAAACGAAGCTAAATCAACATCGAGTCATATAAAATCACCATGATGGTATTCTGAGTTGCGAGAAAATAAAAATATTTTCCCACTATATTTAAAATCATCTGATTAAACATTTTAGAAGACTATTTACTTAAGACTATTTCTTTCACATTAAATCTGAGAATTTTGATGATCATAAAATGAAAATATCGAGTTCAGGTATCTCTCCGCATTAAAATTCATGTTTAAAGGTTATTTCTCGGCTCTAATACCTTTCAGTTCCAGATATAAAAATATCTGGCGTGTTTCATTATAATAATTTTCAGTGCATTTCGATGGCGGCTTCTGCTGACCTGAAGAATACAGAATTACTACTGGTCGAAACATCTTTATGCTTAAATAAATTATTATAATGAAACTGCAACATATATTTTTATTTCTGATAACGCAAATTTCACAAACATGACACATCATCATACTTGTGTCAGTTTCACTTAATAAGTAATGAAACATTGAAGGGAATACGGCGTCTTTTATGATGTTTACGATGCTCAAAGGACTTCTTCGTACTGACAACTACTAATATGGAGCCTAGAAGCGAAAGGACTAATCCCTATCACCGACTGTCTTAGGCGTATCAGGACTAGTTAGTGCAATAAAACAACGTATTGATGTTTTTTGAGCCAAGAAATACATTTTACGCACTTCTCTTTACACTTAAGACCCAGACTCATATACCTTATATATTTTATGGATGCGAAGAACTTGATTATCAAAAGTTTTGTTAGGAAATGTTATCAAAAGAGTTTGAATCAATATTAATTTTTAATAGAGGAAATTGGTACAATATTTACAATTTAGGCATACCTTACACTGATTTCACATTTGTCAATGTTGAATTGTGCTTGTGCATTTTCTTCAATGCTTTTCCTTAGTGAAGTGTGACCGAAATAATAGAAGTGAAATGGGGTTGCCAAAGTAAATACACATATATTTTACCCCTGTGATATTTTTGTCGCGATAAATATGTTGGTCTTAATCGCCTTCCACTGTTTTCCAAGAGAGCACAAAATACAAGAAAATGTAGAGTTCACAAACAATAAAAGCCATTGTAGAGACCTAACTGACTCGACAAATTCTGCAATTAATTCATGAGAAAAGGATTGTAATGTTTGACAATGTCTGAAAGTATCCGAGTATTTTTTGCTCAGAAAATCGTATTTACTTGAGTGGATGATATAATGGTGACATTGTAAAGTGATTTATTTGAGTGGGGTTTCTAAAGTAAATACTAAGGGCAAGAAAAAATTGGAGAAATATTTCCAATTTAATTAAGGGAGTAATATCAACTAAATAAAAATAAATTTTGTATACCAGAGCGGTGGTTAGTACCCAATGGATTGTAAACACTTACGAATGTCACTTTATCTCTTAGAAATTAATGGTGTGTTATCACTCATGAACATTTCGTACCCAGATATTACATGCAGTTAAATTGCATACATTCAAATCTCTCTTGTTATTTCGAAAAATATCTCTTACAATTGGTAGTGAAATCGAATGAGATACTCAATATTGCTGCCCAATCATATGATAGTAAGTCAACGTTCAGCTTATCAACGTCTGTTATTATTATCAACGTTTAGAGTATCAACGTCAACAGGAATAACCTGCAGGGCCAATTGTGAGGTAGCGTCTCTCCACTCTTCCCTTTAGAGGCGCCAACTTGATGAAAATATCAGGGAAAGTATGTCCGCGATTTTCTTTTATTTCTTAGTGTGTTTTTCAATTTCAAAGCAAGGTCTTTTCAGCCATCGCCCCAATTTTATTTTGACTTTTTCACTTCAATTTTTGGGAGGCCGAGCCCCTTCCATTTTTGGGGGGGGGGAGGACGAAGGGATCTGTGTTCATGGAGTTGACGCCTATGTTGCCGTCCAAGTAGAGTCGTCTATAAAATGAGGAGGAAGCACCTTATTGGAGGCGAGATGCGGATCAGGAGAAGGCAATGAAAGAAAATAAACTATTAAATCTCTTGAGAAAAGAGGCACTACTTTCGTCATTAACATTGACCAGTATTCTAAAGCCTTTACATTTTATGCATGTGAACGTAACGTGTTAAGCAAGAGTGCTTGGTACAATACCGACCGGAAGTAAATGGCACATCATTAACATTTTGCGTATAATCAACCTCTATGATTAAACAATCGTCTTTGGAAATAGTGAAAAAACCGCTTAGGTAATTCAAGGCATCAATTGATGTCACTGCTTGCTGCTTCTGTCGGGGAGGTTCTAAGTATCGAGTCCCTACTGTAGCAGGATATTTGACATCTAGAGACCTACGTCGACTTTAGCCGCTGTCTGGAGGAGAATTCTAGCGGCCAGCTGCTCTGTTCGATAGTTATCCGTGGCTTGTCCGATTAACACAAGGCGTATACCGGAGAAGGTACCTACCAAATGAACCACAGACCATGCGCGATCTTTCGTTCCTCTTCCACCCACTTACACTTACATGCACTGCACTATCAGACATGTCGGGAGACCAGTCGGGAGCGTAGAGCTTGTCCCGGCTAGGGTAGTACCCCGCTGGTGGGAGATGCCTGATTGGAGAGAACCCAGCAGGCCTACGTGTAGATCGGGGCAAAATTTCGCCTGTCAGCGGGGGAAGATTACCACATTCCCCCGTTATAAAACACGCATTACACTTACAGGACCAGTTGCAATTGATAATTAGCATATCATTAGCAGTTGAGGCGCCCGGATTCATTAACCAATCAAACAATAGTGAACAAATGTATATAGCAATATTTTGTCGAGACCATTACTGTACAGAAGGACAAAAACAAATTAGTTCTATGAAAAATATTTTCCGACCTGATCATTTTCCAAAGAGATAAATGTGCATTTTTTAACAGCCCATGAATAAAGTGGTCACAAATAATATGGAAATGAAGTATTTAAAACAACATAATTCATTGTATTTGCTGTTGTGCGTCATGCTCCGGCTCTAGAAATATTCGTAATTCCATCAAAAGTAAATTTCTGTAGGAACAGAGTCAACCGTTCGATACCACATCATATTACATACAAAAAAATAAAAAATAAAAAACAGTAATATCAAAATTGTAAGTAAAAATTGCGTAAAATCAAAAGGCAAAGAATAAAACAACTAATTAGAAAATACTACAAATCACCCAAAACGCACTGAAAGATAAAACAACACAGAAGTGAAAACAAAAACCAAAAAAGGAAAAAAAATACACATAGTAATTTGCTTTGCAATAATATAATTAGTGTTGGACATCGATGAAGCAAGGAGGAAGCAATTTGCTGTAGGCGAGAGGCGAATCGTGTTTCCCTGAACGGGAGAAGCGAACGGCGGCGTAGCGGCTCAGGGGCCGAGGCGGAGGCGAGGGCGAGGGCGGGGGCGGGGTGACGCGTAGCGGGTCGCGCTTTTTTGCGGCGTCGCGTCGGTGACGGGCCCCAGCGAGGCACGCGCGTGGAAGGACTCCTATTTGTCAGGCCGACGACGTCGCCTTCCTTCGCAATGAACTTCCAAGCGTCAGATTTCGAGTTTTATCTGTTTTTGCTCGATTGACTTGCAGCTTTTCGAAAACGCAAACAAAAATGTTTGTGGAATATTATGAGTCCATCCAGAGAATAATTGTCACGGGTGTTGCAAAGTATTGAATAATATTAATTTTTGGTTCTCAAAGCAATGATAAAAATCCTTTGCATGGTTCTTCCATAGGTAAAAATTAAAATTAAAGTTAAAAACCACACTCCGAGATCATTAGATACTGGGAACACCAAAACTTCGTTTCAATGACTTAAATCGTACTGGCCTGGAAAGTATTGTTTTTGTTCAACGTAATCTTCAAAAAACGATATGATGCCTTGCTGGGAATCGACTAATTAAGAACGTTACAAATAGTAGTAGTGAATAAGATTTGTTCGATTATCTTGTGCTGCTACTTGTAAGCGTTTCCTTCTTTTTCATGCTAAACTCGTGACATTATGTTCTCCGAATGTTCTTTTTCCGTTCTTGGTATCTGCGTCCTCAGACTGAGTGGGGATCCACTCTAGAGCCCTTCTCGCATTTTCAGAGCCTCTTTTCCTGAATCAACCTTCCTTTAAATTCGATCTGACTGATCTTCTTTCATCGCCACTTTTATGCAAAGACCGTAAATCGACTAAGTGAGGAAAAATTACAGTAGAGACCTCAATAGGTAAAAGCAAAGCCACTTTGATTTCATTGTCAAAGAGGACCAGTAATGCTTGTTCCGTTTCTGCCTAAGGAAACAAACCATGATTGATGCACTGTATTTTGTTTTTGGAGCTCGTTCCAAGTCTTCCTGCTTTGTTTTTCCTTCTCTGCGCGGCGAAGGACAATGGAATACAATCTTGGGGCTGAACATTCAAGGACATAAGGTGTAAAGTTGCATCGGCTTAATGGTGAATAGCTAGGCACAGATTCAAAAAGTACTTCGGGGGAGGGGGTGAATTTCAGTTCGAACCTTCCCCATAAACGTTTTTGAAGTAGGTTTTTTGCTTGTCAGAACTCAAAAATGTATGTACTATGTAGTGAACCTCTGGGAACTAACATTTCTGGTTCATTACATTTGACATTCACTATAACCTATTCGCTGTACACCGAGCGAAGTGGCTCAATGTGTAGCACGCTAGCTTTGTGCACGGGAGGTCCGGGTTCGAGCTCTGGACCGGCCGTTCCGACGTAGTTTTCTTTCGTGGTTTCCCGTAAGGCGAATGTTGGGATAGTTTAAAAAGGCTTAAACAACCTCTCGCCTCACACCTTATCTCACCTATCATATCATCATCCTATAACCTAATGCACCACCCATCACCATATCACTTCATTAAGTATTCCTTGCAAAAAGGCAGGAGGCACTTGCCCTTAATGAGATGGTGATAAGGTGGGACGGATTGGCTAATAATAATAATAATAATAATAATAATAATAATATCCTATTAATTGGATTGTTGGTGAAGTAGATACTTTTTTTTATTTTGATAAATAAATAGAGATATTGTCAGGTATCAAAATATTGATACCTGACAATATCTCTATTTATTTATCAAAATAATATCCTATTTACCAAATTAAATTTTTTTCTTCTCATTGGATGATTTTGTTATTTCTGAGATACAGTAACCAGTGCCAAGCATCGCGATTTCAAAACTTCGTGATCTTCAATTAACATTAAAATAATATTTCTAACATGCTTGATGTGAGAATATTTTAGTAATAATTTTTGCGAATCGATCTTTCTTTCATGTTCCTTCACACTTGATTCTACATTTCCACACTTTCAAAATACCTAAGTGCAGACGTTACACTGTTGAATGACTTTTCCACACTTGGAATACTTAATTAATTTGAATTCTCCCCTTATACGTCACAAGCACATTTTTCTCCCGAAAATAATTGAAATAAAATTTTGTGTCATCAGTCATTACATTTGTTTACGTTTACAAGACCTTTTGACAGCACTTACGATGTTCTAGCTATAGATGAAAATTTCTCTTTGTTTTATCCCGCAATACGTGTGGATGAAGTTTTCAGGTTCAATAAGATTGCCATTGATGAGTTGAAACAATTTCCTCAGACCCTTTTATTCGCCGTAAACGCTAAAAAATGACTCATGAGAACCTTCGCCTGCAAAACCTTAAGACATTGAAATTCCCGATCTTAAGGCCTATTTTCCCCTTTGGAAGTTAAACTACAGTATTTCCTTTGTTCATCATCATATCCGATGTTACCATTGACTGTGGTAATGGATATAAAGTTCACTATATCCACAGTTGACCGTGCATTGAACATGGAAACATTTTTTTGGATGTACTGCAGTCAATAATGGTAATTATTTTAATAGAGTAAAAATTTCAAAAAAATGTTGGCGTTGTGGGTATATCCAAAATTGTTGTTCTCACTACTATTTACGTGACGATATCCCATTGTTGACAAGAACAAGAGGATACATCACGTCGACTGTTGAGGATGTAGCGATGGCGGTGGCAGTGGTCGCGGGTGCGACTGCTGCCTCGTCGCCCCGCCCTCCTCTTCTCTCCCCCCACCACCTACCACCACGCCCGGCCCCCGTCCCGATAAACATCACTGGCAGCGAACCAAGTACAGTCGGCGCACAGTTCGTGGGGCCAGTGACTGCTACCTTCGACGAAGACAATGACTGCTGCGGTGGAGGGCACGACTGTTGGGATGACTCCTTTTGTGACTTCTGTTGTGATAATGAAATGGTTTGCTCGATTAGCTAAGTGATCCTCGAAAACGAAATCATAATTCGAAGAAAGTAGTCAGGCAAACAGCTGGAGATGTAACTTTATTTTTCCGATCCTCTGCTGACACTAGAGAACCCTACCACGGATGATACCTCCGAGGAGTATCATAGTGATAAAGGAGTATATTCTTAGAAGCAAAGGGGTGGACGAAATCGTGATTTTTACCTTTTAATGTATAAGTGTAGTGTAAAAAATAATTAAAATAGTAAGGATATTTAAAGAATTGATAACGTTAAAGTGATTATTTTCTTACAAAAAGGATGTCTATTCTATGAATGTCCATGTGGAATGAAGTTGATCCGTAATGAAGATCTCTACTTTACTGGATCCGATTATATCGTGACTGTAAATTGCTGGTCCGACATTCATTTGAGAAATACTTCTTAATAGACAGGAGAAATCACATATAGTTCAAGGAGGGTATTGAAACACTTTTTCCAGAAAAAGGGACTGTGGGGGAGACGAAACCGACCTCGGTTGTTGTTGACAACCTGGACCATCGTCTCATTGTCGACCCTCTTCTCGTTAAAACCCATCGTTGGCGCCAGTAACCAGAACTAACAATACGAGCGAGGTCGTTTGGAGAGAAACCTTCGCCCTTGGCTGCGACTATCACGACGGCCGTATTGTAGGCGTGAGAGGCGCCTGGAATAGCAGTGACAACGGGCGCTGGCTACGGCGGGGCGGGGTGATTCACCCCTCGCC
>BOPP01000033.1:7956625-7991746 GCA_017312745.1 Gryllus bimaculatus | reverse complement strand
CGTCTTACATGTTATGCTTATGCGAACGCATTCTGAATGAGTCCGTTTATGAACCCAGTCCTAACTCTTATGTTAACTCCATGCTTATGTTTATGTTTGCATTGTGAATGAGCCTTAAGCGTCCGTGATAGAAGTAAACGGCGGTAATGAGCTGGTTTTGCCATGTTATACTACAGATAAAAGTTTTCGCCATTTGTAAAGTTTTAACTAGATGAATGTAATGTGTACATTTGAATAATTCATAATTTACTTTGTAAGTCATAATCGCATCAGGAAAATGCTGCATTAATTGTAAACAGGTTCGAGGAAATAAACATTACGTGTACTCCGCGATTGGTGTTTGACTTCTCGTTAAATTATTCCCTCGCGGGATGGTGAGATCGGGCGCCGAAAAAGCGTCGACTTCCGTGTTTTTCCCAACTAGGTATCTTCCACTAGCAGGGCACCGCCCCAGCTGGAACAAGCTCTAAGCTCTCGACCGGTCTCCAGGCATGTGTTGTAGAGTAGAGTATGTTAGTGTAAGTGTAAGGGGTGAGGATAGGGCAAGGAATGGGAAGGAGAGGTCGCGCACGGTCCGTTTGTTTGGGTACTGATCCGGCATTCATCTCGTATTGATCGGTGAAACCACTGGAAATTACCGATCACTGCAGAGAAAATTATCCTTCATGTGGTGTGAGATACCTGGTTGAAGAAAACCCAGCAAGCCGACGGTAAGTCAGCGTAGAATCTCGCCATCTAGCGCAGGAAGATCATCGCCAACAAAAAAACTTGCACTACACTTCCGGAAATAATGCCCTGAGCAGTTGACGCGACCGGAATCTCTAATCAATAAATCAACTTTACCAACTCGAGGTCTCTATGAAGCTAGTGCTGAAAATCCTGCCACCTCCGGGGCACGAACCAGGAGCTCCCGGTCAGAGGCACTGCAGTGACATCCGTTGGCTCCCTAAACACTCTCTCCCGGTCTAGTCGGTACAAGATGTTAAGGATGTCATAAGATATATTTCCACTAACGCATAGATGTTGTTATAAAACGAATAATCTTCTTTTATTTTTTATTCTCGTAGTAATTATTTGTATAAAAATACTAGTTTAAAAAAATACAATTTGAAGTTATGAATAGTCTTGTAGAATTTAATATGTGATTTAATGTTATTGAGTGGTTTTTCTAGCTTATTATTCTGTGTGTGTTTTTGAAGATTTCCAAACAAGTATTCCACCAAAAAAGTGTGCATAATGTGGCAATAAATAACACAAAATAAAACTGTAATATACAATTTTATTTTACTAAAACTTATGATTAGAAATAAAAAAAATATTTAATCTCTTTATTCACTATCTTTTACTACGAAATTTCACTTTGGAGTACCAATTTTTTCTCACACAATTTTTCTTTTATTTAATGCCTAAATAACAGTAAAGACAACTGAAAATCATAGTAGTTGAAAATTGAAATATTTTGTCTCTCATTATTAATAAATACATTTTGTAACACTCATTACGTCTCTTCCTTGGGGAAACATGTTTTTTTTCCTTTCTAATGGGCGCCGTTCCACCCGTTTGGAAAGAGTATGCGGCGTCGCCGACAGGCAGCGGCAGCAGACGCAGCGTCTGGCCGGGTGGGGGCCAAGGGAAGGGACGATTCATTTGGGACAGAGAAGCGATCTCCACGTGGGGGGATGTTGGAGACAGCGAAGACAGTTGGCGATCAGACAGCATCCACGTCGTAGAATTCGAAACGTTTACTGGACGGTATAAGATGCACAAAAAAAAATTTATTTTATAGAAACGCCAAAATAACGCCAATAGTCACCCCTGCACTGGGTATGGAAGGAATGTTATGGCGTATAAACGTTGGCGCACTGGTTTCGTTCGAGGGGTTCAGAGGCGGTGGATTTTTGAAATGGCGGAAAAATACTCAAGGTGCCATATCAGGTTTAAGGTATGTACCTTGGCTAAATACCCGAAAAATAAGTACCCGTACTAATCAGGTACCATATTATCTCAGCAAGGGAACGACATCGTACTGTCCGTTGCTAGGGGTGTACATAAAAGTCATAAAACAGTTGTAAATTTGTAATGTTGAAATGATATGAAGTGACAAATTTGAAATACATTCAACAATTCAGCCTATGCCATAGGAAGACTAGTTTTCAGATCGAGGATCAGATCGATTAGACAACAACATACTGTGTACATGAACTCAAAATGTTTCCGTTTTCAATTGCTGCTTCTTGCAACTCATTTACACTAGACTTTAAAAAAATTGTATTTATACATGTTCACTTTCAAATAGTGAATTTCGAATTATTAGTTCAGAGTAAATTTCAACCCTCCAAGGGAAAAAAATATCAAAATTTGAAGTTTGTCTAGAGACGGTGTTACATCATCATTGTTAACGCGTGAGAAAAGCGTAATTTCTGCGGTCGATGGCATGTTTTAGCTCTCGCGTCATAGGACGGCTTTCGTAGCGTGATTTGCCCAACAACTCTTCAAGACTTCCTCAGAACTGAAATGTGCATTTTGGCATTTGCTCAACGATGTATCATTCCAGACGATCACGGCAGGATGGTCTAAAGACGTTGACAATCGAATCCACGGAGAATTGTCGTCCGAAAGCCTGAAGACAAAAATATTGAGTCAATTGAATGGGTGAATACTAGAACGGTATAAGTGACATTTTATGCATTCTGATAAAACTGTTTATTTAATTCAATATTACTGTAAAGTGGTGATTTGTTTCATCATTAAAACCACTGCATTTCAATTGTTCATTAAAACCACGGAATTACATTACAACTGAATTAATAAACAAGGTTTTCCCATTGTTTACAAAATGTCCCTTATACCGTTCTGGTTTTCACCCATTCAATTTATGATATGGATACATGAAGGCTCGCTAGGCAGTGGAAGCAGCCACTGTAACATCTGGTTGAGGCGGGTAAATCGCCAGGGGATATAAAGTGTCGCGGCTATGGCGCACACAGTATGGTTTTATGAGCTCCAAACAGTTTATAATTCTGCCTACTAATTGGATATTCTGTTTGGACTTTGGTGTCTTTGGCTAGGAACTGGTACTTCTGGCTATATTGGACGAGGAATTGTTATCGGCAGGAGCCGGGACTCTGAATTGTATCAACTGTACAATAAACATTTGTTAACTGTTTACTCCTTTGTGCTTTCTTTTTGGACATAACAATTTAAATATTGTAACATTTTTTTAAAAAAATATCTTGAAGGAGATGTGTCCTCAATTTTCTCCGCCACCTAAAGGGGAAACAGCCCGTGGCCTCGCCGTTAGGGAGGGGGAGCCTCCGTACTCTCCTCATCAGCTCCGATGACTTGCGCTCCACACTCTGCCGCCCCCGCAGCCACCGCCGCATCCTCCCCCTCTTTCTGCCTCGAGCGCTCGATTCGAGAGTTCAGGTGAATCGAGGCTCTCCGCTGCGGCTGAGGTCTTGGACCGACAGTACGAGCGGAGGATACAAAACCGTCGTACTGAAGAGTGGAGTTTTAAAGAGTAGGGTATTCCGCCAGAAGAAAAAGCGTTTTGTTGTTCACAGAAGAGTTGTTATGACATAGTTACTCTTAATAAACTGGACTTCTTAAAGAGGTAGGAATAGTGCAATATGGATTGTGTTCAATACATGGATTTAACACTCATTATTGTAAAACATGAAAATATGAACAACTCTATTATTAGAAACAGGAAAAGAGTAATCTTTTAATAGGATTAATAAACCTTAGATTTCACTTCGTTTACGTACACATAATAAGAAAATATTATTACTGAAGTGTATTGGATCTTCAAAATATCACAATTGAGCCATTTCTCTCAAAAATGGCTGGACTAATTCGAACCAACCATCTATTTTTACATAACATCTACGTTTCAACCTTAATTCGTGTACTCTGGAACTAAGAAACTTCCGACTGGAACGTACATGCTTTTAGAACATTCAGATGTACTTCTTCTTGCAGAAGTTTAAACATTTTAGTTGATGATCTCACATGTTTGCAACCATTTGGGGTCTCATCGGGTTCTTAACTCACTTTTCCATTTTCAGTCTTTCGACACGAGGCGCACGGAATTGCATGTTGTATTGTGACACAACCGGTTTGAGTTGCAGGAGTTTACGCGGAAACCATTCACCAATTTTTATACTGCTTTTATTTGGAAAGGCTTTTCCTCCAAGGGGACGGGCTACATCAGGCGACTTCCATCAGGTGTTTCGAAATTACATAGATAAGTATAACGTATTCAAATTGCCGGCATTCACAAAAGGTTTCTAACACCTATCCTCCGTGATATAGGACCACCAACTAAATTAATTAAATTTAAATGTAGAATTAGTTAATCAGCTTCATTGAACTTTTGAATTCCCAAATAAGCCTGCGCCCTAAAAATCAAAACCGAATGAATAAATAAACAGCATTTTCAATTCATCAATCTTCTACTCCTGTCCTTTAAATCCGTTGCATTTCACCGAAGTAGAACATGTTCCAGGCCAAAATTGTCTGGCTTCAATGTGTCAAGTTTCTTTCCTTACGCCCACTTCAGTAGCTCTGTTACGCGGACCCGCCGTGTCTCAACTCCCGAATTTTATCAGCCGCCACCATCACTTACCAAAAGAGAAAGCTAAACTAATGCTCCCACTGTCAACAAGTTGCACGGTGACTACCACCCGCTCGTGTCACCCTTCCACGATACGTTCACCCGTACTCGTGTTTCTCAGCAACCCAATCACCACCTTCCTGTTGGCCGCCACCGCGTTTCCACCAGGTGAATTGGAAATCCGGCTGAGATGTCTCCGGGCAAGATTTTCGACTCTAGCCACATAGCTAGGACGAATTCAGCAGCTGTCTGGGGGAGAATTCTAGCGACCAACTGCTCTGGTCGTATTCTGTGGGTTTTCCGATATACACCTGGAGAGAAATCACCGGGCATTAACAAACGCAGTCTTTCCTAGGTCTAATCGAACAAATACGAATCAAGAGGATATGGCAAACGAAATATTGCGTTCAGATTTTATCCTTCCGTCCACGTGTTGCACTTCTCCCATAGAACATCTCAGAGATTTAACTGTTTTTTACTCCAAATAAATTACAAAATAAATAAATTCATCGTAAATTTAGAACAGGTCGATGGAAAAGCGCATTTAGGACATCAAATATACAGGTGAAGTGGATGCCTTTAACGCAACTGTACAAAATCTCCCTGTTCGTCTTCCTCGTGCAATCCATCACCCATCGCCAGCCGCTTGTTCCTCCCACCCCTAGCGCCCGGTCTGCGCAGCGCTCTTCGCTTTTGATTGATTATTGGTTCCATGTACGCCATCTGCTAAGTAATTTGTCCCGTAGGTATAGTGCATGTGTTTTCATCAAGAGATTGCTGTAATCTTCTCCCGCTGAATGGTGAGATCCGGCGCCGACTTAGTCAGCTAGCGGAGTTTCCCCCAACCAAGTATCTCCCACCAGCGGAGTACCGCCTCAGCTGAGACATAATCTAAGCCCCTGACTGGTCTCGCAACAAGTGTGGTAGTGGCCGGCCTCTTGAATTCTCCTGCAGACAGCAACTGAATTCGACGTAGCTGGCAAGCAAACCGAAAATCCTCCCGGTCAGAGGCACTGCAGTGACATCACTCGATGCCTTGGGCCACCTCTCCCGGCTCTTCGCCACGAGGCCCGCCGCGCTCCGCCGCGCCGCCTCGCGCGCGGAGCAGTGCGGAACACTAGGCGCCCGCTCTGACGCGAGTGCGTAACAGAGGTCGATCGTGCGGTAACAGCAGCGCCCCGCGGCCGGCGCGGCGCAGCGCGGCGCGAGGAAGTGAACAGCTGACGGGGGCAGCGAGAGAAGAAGCGACGCTGAGAAGGAGATTGTGATAGTGACAGCTGTGCCAATTCATATTAGCGAGAACCAAGTTACTCGCAATGCCAAAAAAATTCTGTTATATAAATCTAGTAAGATGTACTAGACGCAAGGGGCACACTATCCGGTGGATCGCAATTCATCTCTAACGTAATTGTATGCATCTCCGCGATTGTATCGCATGGGTTGAACAAACTCGAGCAACGTAGAAACTTGGAACTTTTTGCTCATTGTTACTTATGGTTTAAGGGTATTCTCTCAAATCGATATTTCAGATAGTGCGTTTTCATAGATAATAAAAAAATTAAAATCCGACCGAGTGATTATAACAGTGGTGGTTTTGGAACGAATCTGGCTTTACAACTCGGTAGTCTTCGCAGCGCGCAATTCGGTTTCGTAGTTTCAGTGAGTTTGGGATTAGAAGGTGAGTTTTAGAAGGCAGCATGTATCTAAAGTATTTTCACATGAAGGAATTACATTACCCAATCTTGAAGCCATATCTAAATATTTAGATGTAAAGGCACGCTAAACATGCTCTCATGAAATCGTGGACATTCTACACAAACAGGAATAAAAAGAGGGTAAACAAGTCGTAAAACGAAAAGATTCAATGCTTGTTTTCTTCTTAGGCAATTTACCTGAAACTATCTCGACAATCAATCAAAGGGAAAATGACATCAGTCGCGATTGGTTGTCGTCTAAGAGAAACACGACGGAGCAATGAGGAGCCAGATGAACACCAGACTCAACCACCAAGAGGCCAACGGGACAGAGGGCATTGCGTCACTGCTCGGGTGCAGCCGGAAGCGAGCGAGCACAAGGGGGCGCTGTTCACTGAGCGGCCGGAGGCGGAGGCGGCGGCGGCGGCGCGCAAACACACTCTGCTGCAAGCGCCGTCTCCCCCACGCCTCCTCCTCCACCAACACCGCCTGGCTGATCCAGGGGGTAGGTGCTTTCTCTGACCACTGGGTATTGGGTTAAAAATTACGGCAAGTCCACGTAAAATTTGTGGTGGACCGAGCGTGATCCCAGGTTTCCTAGGGTTTTCCTGTCTCTCCTGCCTCACATTCTACAACTTTTCAATCATCTTTCAAATCAAATCACCCATATCTCATTCGCATTCATTTTAGGTATGAACGAAAAATTTTAGGAACTGAAGATCATAATGTAGATTCATTCTTCCTGTAGCTGTCTTTTCCCACGCCACCAATTATATTTCTACCATTGCCATCAGCTTCATCTTTGTACCACCGTTATTGTAACAACCACGCATAGTACCTGTCCTCTTCCTTGCTCTCTTATTCCATCTTCTCTCCTGTTTTCCACATCGGCCACTTATTTTTCAAATCACCAACAGAGGTGTATTTCGATATTCAGCAACGTCAGCATTACCGGTAGCTCGAGTACCAACATCCAACTTACGTTTGCCATTATTTTTGTGTTATTTATACTAACTTTTTCATTTATCCAGAAATATACAGCTCCAACTTCCCCCTTCAGTGCCGGCACCTTCACAGGATTTTGAATTTTCATCAATCGTGAACTTCATCTACATCCTCTCACCCATGCAAAATTCCAACGACCCCGCCCTCACGGCCACCATTACATTATTACCATATTACATTATTACGGCCTACCATTACATCTATTTGAAGCACTCGAATAATATGTTTTATCTCCACATACATCGTTGCATGTATCTCCACAGCATGCTAGCTCCTTTGTTGCGCTTCCAACGAGCAAATAAATCCATCGTTGCACCAATCAGGATCCACGACTACAATATGAGCCCTTCTGCGCGAGCTCGGTTGCTCCTGCACCTGGTCGCCTTCCCACGACACAATGCCACCCTCCACGATGCATTAGAACAGGGATTTCCAACCTTTTTCTCGCGTTGGGTCATTTTAAAAGCATTATTATCTTCATTAGCCGCCCTTCACTTTATCTGATATAAAAATGAAATATACAAAATAATACTAACAACAGAAATATTTACACATAAGCGACTTGGTGGCAATTAGACAGAGAATACGAACGAAAGATTCGAAAAAAAATTGTTTATTAGGTTAATTTTTTCCATTTTCCCACGGAACGTCGAAGGAAATATTTTATATTTTTTGAAATATAAACTAGTATTATTATATATTCGTAGATGTTTTGATACATTTATTAGAAAACAATTATCAACTTCAATTAATTTTTTTGTAAATAATAGGATCTTGATTATACATATCAGTTGCCAGTGCATATTCGGCTATCAACCCCTGGATTATCACTGACCCCCTTTAAAATTTTACCAACCCCCCATGGGGTCGATACCGACCCCGCTGGGAAGTACTCCATTAAAAGTAGTGATTCATCACCTATGTGCAATGATAGCGGTTCTACTTTCCAGAGTGTCAGAAAGCTGATTCCATTCCAGTTACTCATACAATTTTAAAAGGACGCTTCAATCCTTTCGAAAACTGAATTTTTTAAAACATGTTTCCAGAGTAGGTTGTGGTCATTTCCCCGTACGGTAAATAATTGCGTAGCAAAATTATCAAACATTCAGAACTTATTTTTGTAACATCTGATATTACTTCATACTAATATATTTCACTGTGACTCAATGTTGAACAGGACTGAAATAGAAAAGACTTTTGAATTCGTAGTTTTTTTAGCAAAAAAAAATTTGCTTAAACAAGTATTAAGGAGACATTTCCTTGCGAAAATTGTTCTTAGTGAAAGTAGAAGTTGGTAAGTTCTTTTTTGTAAGAATTCTCAAGAAGATAACGTTCTGTAAGATGCTGATAAATGTTTAGAAACGCAATTTCTGAAGATGTATGGTCTTGCATAATGAACGCTTGTTGCATAATGAAATGTGAGACCTGATTCAGAGCACTAAGAAGAAATATAAAATAAACGATTGGCAGCTGCCATACTTATTGCCCTTTTACCCACTTTGCTTGCGTAACCTTACTCCTGTAATACAAACGTCTCGAGTGCAAAAGGGGCTCAAAACACACATGAAGGGGCATGTACTTCGGCGATTTGAGACAAAAATAGAAAAAATTACGCTACTAGGAAGTGATGTGGTGTTAGAGATAATAACGTTACAAAAAATAGAAATATCTGAAGCAGTTTCATCATAATAGTTTATTTTTGCATTAAGTTTTTTTCGGCAGCATTGCGGCTATTATGAATGCTCCAATTAAATAAGAAATTGATAAAAAGAAGAGCGAATATACAAATTACGTGATTTAAAAAATGCAGAGTATATGACAGAAATGAAGCAGAAAATCGATCAATATAACGTAAATAATAAGATATTATAATTTAACCCCACACCCAGAAGCCTCCGACATTTATTTTCAAAACTATTTTTTTAAATTTTCTATGGTGACGAAATTCTGACGAAATATTTCAATTGAATGTTTTATAGATACTAATAAAATAAATGTTTAATTCAGCATAATTGAAAAACATTTTTAAGACATTATCACGGACAATGCACAAGATGGTTCGACAATACACCTGTAGCCGCCCCTCCCCCTAGAAAAATCCTATTGCGCATGTGCAAAAATGAAATCTAACTCAGCAGATGGATTCAGATTAGATTAATTATTATAATACTGAAAGATAACATACATTTTGAAATATTATATGATTACAAGGTTTATATTCATATTAAATATGTTTTTATTTACTGTCACTGAATTTCCAAATGAATTAACTTTTATACATCATTGAATTCAGCTCATTTTATGTAGGTCGACTTTATCTACGCATAAATAAGTACATCAAAACGCCAAAATAGATTTTTGGCATCATCACGGCTTAATCCAGGATTCAAACTTTTCTCCAAACAAGTGTGTGTCAGTAAGAGAGAGAGAGAGAGAGAGAGAGAGAGAGAGAGAGAGAGAGAGAGAAGGAGATAAGGAGGATAATTCTGTTCATTTCATTCAACATATAGCCACTACGTAAGATATTTAATATATTATGTTCACACCTAAGCACTCTTTTACAACTTCACACACACAGAATTCATATAATATACTATATATATATATAATATATATATTATATATATATATTAAAGTACTATATACTATATATGAATTTTCTGCACATCTCCATGATATCAATGCAAAATTACGAATTTCTTCGAAGCAGCTATCTTTATGATTTTCGCACCAGCACTCTCTGTTTTCAAGCTCATCATTTCCGTGGGTAGGGGCTCGTTGGTCACACGTTTAACGTCTCCCACGAAGCTCCAAAGCCCCCGAAAGTGGGGGGCGCATTCGAAATGTCAGGTCCCCCGCGGTGGGGCGGGGCGGCGGCGCTGTACGCGGCGGCGTGCGTAAGGCAGACGCAGACCACGCAGCACGACGACGCTGGGTCGCGCGGATGCTGGGCGATGGACGCGGGTTCGGACCCGGCAGTGAAAGTGCACGCGCACCGACGAAGGCGCAGAAGAGGAGGAGGAGAAGGAGGAGGAGGACTAAGAGACGCCGACGCCGGCGGCGGCGCCCCCCACGCGACTTTCGGCGGCCACGTGACCGCCCCTGCGGGCAACCAACCCATTGTTCCTCGCGGCGCTGCCGGTCACGTGGGCGAATGGGCGTTTAACAGGCCTCCTAGCGTGGGCTGAGACGCGCTCGTTGCGTCTGATGAGGAAGACCGCGGAGATTGATTAGTGATTCCGGGAACGTCAACTGCTAAGGTTATTAGTCCCGTAAGTGCAGTCATTTTTGTTTTTTGCAGAAGCGGGCTGCGATCTTTCCTACCTGGATCGTGAGAATCGGCACCGACCTGCGTCGGCCTGCGGCGATTTCTCCCCAACCACGATCTCCCACCAACGGGGCACCGCCCTAGGTGGGACAAGCTGTAAGCTCCAGACTCAATATGTGTGGTAGCGAGGTGCAAGTGTGAGTGTGGTTAAGTAAGATGTGAGAATAGGACAAACAAGAGAAAAGAAAGATCGCGCGGGGTCCGTCCGTGGCCTGTTTGTTAGGGTACTGCTCCGGCAATTGCCTGACGTTGATCGGAACAACCATGGAAAACTACCGAGCCAGCCGCTAGAATTCTCTAGACAGTGGCTGAATCCGATCTAGCTAGTGTCAAAAATCCTTTCACCGTAGGAAGTTGAACCCCAGGACCTCCCGGGCAGAAGCACTGCAGTGACCTGAGTTGATGCCGTGTGACACCTTTGCTGGTGCGGAGAGAGGGAGAAAGGGTGAGGGACGCAGGGGAAGGGGGAAGAGTTGGCCGCTGTAGGGAAAGTTTGCCCTTATTTTATGTTCAGTATACTGTTACAAAATCATTAGTGAAATAGTTTATCCATGTTTAATTGGCATTTGAAATTTGGTCTTCCATGAACATTGGGCAATTTGATACAATTATCCTGTATAATAAAGCCTAAAGGGAGAACATTCCTATGGAAGGCATTCACTGAATAAACGTTTGATTGTATTCACGTACTGCGTCTATGTTTTATAATTGGGAAGTTATTTTTCATCGGAAGACAAGCACGATCCTTGAAGTACGTCTAACCATGAAAAATTCGATGTATCTGCCTTTTAGATGTCAGGTTACTTATTTATTTTTAACCTTAGAAGTAATTTGAAAATTAACTGAAACAGGCAAGTCAAATGTACGTTATTTTACCACCAACATTTCTTAAAATAATAATTTAGAAAATGTAGCCGTTACTTTCACCACAATGGATTACTTTTCGAATTTTATAAAGTGCTCTTTGTATCCTACAATATAAATTACTTTTATTAGATAATTTTAATATATCTACAAATACGAAAGGAAAAAACATATTGGAGAATTCGAATTGTTAATTTCAGGAAAGACAACCTTCCAGCAACTTAATCGCATATGTAAAATTAATTAATGACATCATATACATACAGGTGAAATAACAAACAATGTGACCAACAATCTTCACCGAGCAGAACACATTGCTTGATCAATGCATCTCTGAAACATCCAAAGGTATCCCTAAATCGAAAGCAATGTTTACTTACATGCTCATTAACGGAAGATCATTAAGGTTTCCGCTAATCAACTATTTTTTTAAAAAATGAATGCAAAGGATGGTAAAGGGTGAAAAACTTTGTTTAAGAAAACCAAAAATTGCAAAATATACATCTTAAAATATCAATATTATACATTGGCTCTGATAAAAGTAGTAGAAGTATGTAGAAAAACGAAGTCTCACAATTCAAATTGATCAAATACTGCATTCATGTTGGTTTTTGAAACTATAAATCTTACAAGTGGTCTCTACCCAGTATCAGAACAACAAGGACAGGAAAATGTCGCTGAAATTTTCACAATTCCCTCTTATTAGTAATTTGAGTGTTTAAAGAGAGTTTGAATTAAATGATGATTTATTGATGATTTATGATGATTGATTATTATGATTGATTATGATGATTTATTCGTTAATGACGACTCATGCGCCCCTGCACTCTACGCAACCCGCCGTACAGTCAGGGATTAAGCATCCTCCACAGAATACATGTATTCTGCCCCTGCGAGTGTGGATTATCGGTCGGAATTAGTATTTAAATATCCGGCAAGAAAATTAAATGTCTCTAAGATAGGCACATTACGCACGCATGCCCAAATTTGAGGACGAACGTTTTAACAATATGATACTTGACAACCATGTCCAAACCAAGGTAAGGAACAAACAACAAGGATTTTTTGCATAGCGTAGCTGAAAACGAGATTAACAATTTCGTGACCAGCAGTGTGTTACGTGTAATACATTGTAATAGCGAAAACACTGCCGGATCCACTAGTTGCAAATAATATAAAATCACTGTATTCATAACTGTGTAAAACGATATTTTTAGGCCTGAGCATATTCAGGAAGACTGCTGCCCTTTCTCACCGATCCAACACTTCCTCCACTCCTCCGCCCCCGCGCGCCATTCAAGCCGTTCGCCTCCGGGAGCGCGCCGAGTGTCTCTCGCTGACATTTGCCGGGCGTCGCGCGCCTCCTGCGACCCAGCAGCGGCCCTTCCCACCGCGCGCTACGACGCGGCGCTGCGCGGCGCGCGGCGGGCACTGGAAACGCGCGGAGGGATCGGTTACGTGGCGCCCCCGCGCGGCCACCCCCGCGCCCCCGCCGGCGATTTACGTAAAGAAGCGAAAAGAGGCGCAGGCGACGCCGCGTTGCGCAACGCGCGGCACCGGTGAAAATAGACGCGCGCCCGCCGCACCCCGCCCTGTCCTGCCCGGCGAGGCCTGGCGCCCCCGCTGCGAAGCACGCGCCGTTAAAGCGGCTTCCCTGGGGACGTAATGCGCGTTACGCCTCAATTTAATTGCATTGGCTGTCTTCCATTTTTGTTTGAATATCACAAAGGTAATTAAGTTTGTTGTTTGATGTGCATTGTTGAATTTTTAGTTATGGCATCCATCCTTTTCTTTACTTTTCTACATGGTGTTCCGTTTTGCAAGATAATATTAATCTTTTAACTTCCTTTTCAGTGCAACAGCGCTCTTCTATGCTGGTAATGTGTGCTGTTGAATAAAGTGTTATTACATTGTTCTTTGTGTTAATGATATGTATTGTTGAAAAGCGTATAGAAATGTAATCAACGTTGTTCTCTTTTGTAGATTAGAGGAATGCTAATAATGCTCTTTTTACTTTTTCATATTTGGTTAGGCATTACCTAATGCAGTATGTTTTCGACTGATATTGAAGTGTACGAAATAATGAAACGAGTCAAACACAAAACCCATTATTTTGTTGGGAATAAAAATATTGCGTATCTTCAGAACATCCATTACGTGTCCTGATGACGTACATATAATGTAACATGATAACTCTTTTTCTTTCACAGCAGCATTGTACATTAAACTTACAAAATTTTAAAATAATACTCTCAAAACAAAGATTACTATTGTTGAATACATTAATTCATATATATCAATTGCAACTTAACAAAAAATATCACGCTTACCTTCTATCTTCACGTCTCTGAAGGTGTGTAGAAAGCTGCAGCTTCGTGTCTGCAAAAGAAGAAGTTTCAACAGTTTCAATAACTAATTTAAATACTTTCACGTTTACAACGAAACGGACAAATATTTCCTTGCGCTATCCCATGTATACTCGCGATGGCGATTCTGCAGGAACAGTAATCCTCGCAAAAACATTGCCGTTGAGGGAAGCTGCTTTGTGACAACGTTGTCTCTTAAGGTCCTAGCCAAAGGTGGAAGTGGTCGTGATTATGAGAGAATAAAAAGCAAATAGTGCATCATTCGTGGAAATCAACAACCGTCTCGTGGATTGTATGGTTCAGATGTCATGTCGAAGCAAAACGTTCGGCGACGATGCCCGCAGATAAGTATGGAAAGATAATATGTTCCTTGACAAACTTTAACCGCCACTAGCGAGGCGAATATCAGGCATGCCAAACTCGCCTAGGGAAAATTATTTTCAGACTGTCCCTCGTATATTGTCAAATGTTCGGGAGTAAATAAAATTAGCTGCGTGACTGTTCGGGGGACACCGCATTCTAGGCACAGGTACTTACGTTTCGGGCGCCATTCTGCTACCTTCCTCGGGGCGAAATGCGATGATTTCGCCCTGAGGAAGACCGCAGAGTGGCACGTTGGCACCTCTGCCTAGGACGAGGCTTCTCTCGGACAGCCAAGCTGTTACAGACTCCGGCCGAGGGAATTTCAGCTTTCATAAATAAAATGGATATAATGACGTTTATATAACTATCTTCAGTATTCCTGCCGTTTTCCAACTTGGAGGAACTGCATGTAAAAAGAGGATATGCAGAGAAAAGTAAATGTAAAAATATTATTAAAAATAACAACAAACGATCATAAATGTATTTAACTGTATTCTGCCTAATCGTATTTCATATGTAAAGCTTAAAAACGTTCAGGGCGAATTGGACTACCTAGTGTTCTCTTGTGGCAAGGGGGCGTGGAGGGGTGATTTCGTCGTGCTACCAGTGCCACGGACTCGCGCTGGTGACATCGCCCTTGGCATCACTGGTTTACGCCATCAAAGACGATTTTGTTTAATGTTAGGAAAGAGCCGTCGTAAGCCCGGAGTGATGGCAGGACAGGATACGCAAGGGTGGCGAGGAGTCCGTCTTGACGCTGGGACCCCCCGCCGCGCGGGGCAATCAAAGCTCCCGCCCCCGCCCCCGCCGCCTCTTTCGCGCCCTTCCGTGCCGTAAGACGCAGCTGTCAACGCGCCGTAATTCATCCGCGAAACAATCGGGTTCTCGTAACCGCTCCAGGCAGCGGGAATAAAGATTTATTTTCGAAAGCGAAGGATCTCGTTATTCCCCGTGATTGAACTTATCTTCACCTCCGTCTATTCAAAGTTTATCAGAGTGTTCCCTTAAACTTTTATGTGCGTATTTTTACCTTGAGTTTGCAACACTCGCCTTTGTGAAGAGACAACTGTGACATCACGAGAGAAAAAAAGCAGGTATTGTATATTTCAAAATCTTCCATCTGATCTCTCCAGTGCAAATGCAAGCTTATGTAACAAACTGCTTCAGTCATAATAATTACACCAAAGATATGTAAACCATACTGCAGTTTTCCCTCATAATTGGCTGGGTTTCAAGACATGACAGCTTGCGTAACGTAACGATTCTAGCCGTAAAATAGACGCAAAGAAAGATACCGAAGGTATGACGAAAGTTGCCATATATACTAACTTTTTCTACTGATTTTTTGCATATATTTTTATAGTTCACAGGTCAACAGTCTTTAAATATTGCCTACTTCGGAACATTATAATCGAAATGGAAAATCAAACGTCTAATTAGTGTTGACAATGGGTCTCCATGTCACTTAAATCTCACTTTGTTGTTTCTATGCGGCAATACTAAATTAGGAATAATAAACCAATATCCGGTAAGGAAACACTTCAAAAACCCGACGTATACAAATCCTATCTCTTGTATAAATGCATTGCGATTTAACTGCTTCAGTTCAAATGCATTATGGAAGAAAATTTTCGAATTCTATTTCAGTGCGGAGAACTCACAAATCAGTAAGAGATGCAATGACTATCTGGAAATATGATTCTGAAATATACATATTTCAGCATAAAATCTTCAGATAGTATAGAAACTTTACGACCACTTTTAGAGGTCGGGAAACAAATGAATGTCATGAAGGACGAAGACATTGCAAGAAATGGAGATGAAGCAATTTACAAATGAGCTAACTGTAAACGAACACACTGACAAAATGAGGGCATGGATATAACCTGCAGTTAGATTACCAGTAGTGGTCAAACAGTAGCTGCCCAAGCGATCCCTTCTTACAGCAACCTCTCCTATAATTGGCAGAACTTGAATTCTGGAAGTTGTACTAACGTGATCCAATATAGTTATTAATGTATCAAGGCCTAATTATTAATGGTTTGGATGCTGTGTTTACCAACCGAAGCGGAACTAAGGTTGTAAATCATTCAATTTCAATCGAGTTACAACTATTTTTCGTACACTTACCTCTCAATTTTGGGTTTGAATTTTTAGAGAGACCTCATTTATATCATGCGATTTCATCGTATAGATGATATTCTTCTACATTGGAGGACAAATTTGATTTGAAGGAAAAATCTCTATCTTAAAGTTTGTAGTTGTAGGAAGACGCCGCAAAAAATTCAAAATGTTGCTATTTTCGAAAATTCAGAAAATCGGACCTCTGCTCCCTTTATAAGTGTATTTTACTCAATTATTAAAAGAAATTTAAAGAAGAAAATTTGAACCGTTTTTGAGAAAAGTGTGAAAATGTCCTCAGTGTTGCACGTAAAATACTCCCAAATTTTGAAGAATGTATTTGAAAATTTTAAAATTTCGACTCGAGCCAAATGGACAGGAGTTTCTTCAAGTTGGAAAAAATCTTACGTATGGTTTAGGCGTTATTAGTGCTCACAGTGACCAGACGGACGGATGGACGGACGGACGTTTTGAAAAAAAAACAACACTTTTTCGGTACCAGGGGACCACAAAACGAATGTTTCCATCGAAATCTAGAAATCGATTTTCCTCAGCATTACATAACTTCCGTGTAGTACGTATATTACTCCGCATATACGAGAAAGTAAAAAGGGTGTAATTTGTTGTTCTGTCGATTCCTTCAATTGCGTTAGCACGAGAACCGGGAATTATCTTGAGACGAGATGATGCCTTCTCATGAAATCCAGCGATGTTTCTTAACAAGCCTGTTTTAGAAGATTCGTTCGCTGAAACCGGCAATGACAAACATTTCCGCCAAACAGAATTACAATTGCACTCGCTCGGAAGGGTTGTAATTAGAGAAGCCGCAATTGTCCTCTGGCTATTTTGTCATTCTTTTAATCCAAATATTTTCTTTTAATTCTAATTCTTTAGCATTTTTGTGCATTTATCTTTTGTGGGTACAACAACAATTCTATATTTTCGCAGTGGTCGAGTTAATCTTCCTCACAATTGTAATGTGCAAACAACAGTTAAGTATGAATTGGAACGTGTTCTTTAAGATTATTCAGTTGTCTAAAAAGCTAAAAACAAAACAAACAAAAAAACAAGTGAATTTGCCAGCTAAGAAAAGTCTGATATTCATGCTCCAAGGGCGTCATAATGGTTCTAATGATAGCGGCGAGAAGCCCTAGAGACTTTTGTAGCCTGAGATCATTAGAACCACTGAGAGCCCGTGGTTTACATACATGATTTTATTTTTAATGATAACTTTTGACTTATTTACGTATTTTTAATAATTAATTTTGACATATTTACCAATTACCTGGTTGTTAACTTGAGTCGGTCTGTTTTTTCATATTTCCCTCCCATAATACCCTGTTGTAATTCCCTCCGTAACAAAACATTTACCACCATTCAACTGTTTTCATATTTCTCTCGCAACCACGATTCTGTCTATCCAGATAAGTTATGTAGTGTATATCAAACTCCGTTTCGCAGCAATAACAAACAATAACGTATCAGTAAAAACTAAAATGGATTTTTAAAACCCTTAAATTCTGGCCCTTGCAGTAAGAGAGTCGGGTGGGCGCTCCGCACAGCGTCGTGCTAGAGGGCGAAGGGGCGATCCCGGGGGAACGGCTCGGGGCGGCGGCGGGGAGCGCGTCCGGAAGAAGCGTCCCCGGGGCAGGGGCGTGTCGCCCGGCGACGCACCGGAAGTGGGCGTCGCCCGGACGCAGGCGGTAATCCGTCGCCAGGGCGCACCACCGGTGAGTTTCCCGAGCCGAGCTAGCGCTCCGCGTGGGCAGGGCTCGAGGGAGGAAGGGGCGTTCGCAGCGACCTAGAAACTGGATATTCACGGGCTGTTTAATTACAGCGGGTTCATGTAGTAGGTCGTTTTGCTGTAGCAGACGAACACTCCAGTCCTGCTATATCGCGTTGACTGTATACATAGGTAGTACGATAGATCTCAGATTTTTCACTACGATGCATCGACAAATTTTAAAAATACTTTCAGAGGAAAATATGAGTAATATCTGAACGTTCATCTACAATATTTTCTACAATCGGGCATGTTTGCTTATGCAGATAAAAGTTCGCAATTCGAGGGGGATGTGCAGACGTGTTGAAATTATTAGACTAAAGCATGTCTTTCTTAAGTTCCATGATATAATTGGTGAGAACCGCTATTAAGTGTGATGTCTGTGAAAGGACGTGGCAGATTGCACATTGTGAAAGGGACAATGAGGCAATACCAACAAAACCTTCGGTCCGCTCCGATTGCTCTAGATGGAAAGACTCAAAAATTATAGAGGAAGGGCTTATCTCTCAACGCATTTTTATTATTATTATTATTATTATTATTATTATTATTATTGTCGTTTATTTTTTTATGAAATGTGAGGTTACAAGGTGGTTGTGAGCTGCAGCTAAGCTACGAGAGAAGGTGCAGATACTCGAGCATTGCTCCTACCCATGCACCAACTTGGCTTAACATACTCTTTGCCTGCATACATGTTTTCAAAAATAATTAGAAAAGTACCTCTCGAGGCTTAGGAAAACTGCCCTTTCCTCTCAACTCTATGAGCATTGAAAGATGTCCAGATTTGGCTTCTTGGGTATATGAAGCTGTTATCTGCCGCCGGGCGATTGGTGCCATACTATAGTCCTCAACTATCCATCTGTCACGG
Source organism: Gryllus bimaculatus (assembly GCA_017312745.1). Classification (NCBI taxonomy): domain Eukaryota; kingdom Metazoa; phylum Arthropoda; class Insecta; order Orthoptera; family Gryllidae; genus Gryllus; species Gryllus bimaculatus. Next base: position 7,972,739 of record BOPP01000033.1, on the reverse strand, counting down.
ACACCGAACGCATGGTGTCATCATTGTGAGTGACAGAAAATGGTGGGGATCCAGCTGCTAATCAATTTTTTAGTACTTGCGTAGTAGAAGTAATTTTTTCTATCCGGTTCAGCAACGAATTTGCTTTCGCACCATGCAGCGTACACGGCTTGCTTCGTAGGTTCGCAGTTAAGGCCGAGTGTTCCGCAGGCGTCGTCTATGCGGCCGTCGCAGTCTCGCCTAACGGCGACCGCCTACTCGCAGAGGGCGCGCTGCTCCTGCCATCGACCTAAGAACGCACGTCTCCCTCTACAGCACAGGATTCTCTGCGACCACAAGGGAAAGACACGGGGAGGAGTGTATAAGCAGTGTTTCGGAGGTGAACTGAAGACAGGAAAGAAGAACGGGAATTCACTTACGGAGGCTACGTATTAGTTAATTCAAAGTCTTGTTGGGTTTTTGAACACAAATATGAACTTTCGAATCAAATACCCGATTGGAGGACCTTGTCATTATGTAAACGGAGTTCAAGAACTGAAACTCCATCCGGAATATTAAATTATCTCATTTTTTTAACTATAACACTAAAATAATAATAAAAAAGTTACACAAATTACAGAACTATCGCACAACTATCATGCAAAACATTATATAAAACTATTGTTTTATCCTAAATGTAGCAACTTAATTCCTGGCAACGAATTGTATAGTATTTACAGTTATTTTTATCGGACCAATAAAAATTCATTGGGAAAATTTCTATTTGCGAAAATTTGTTAGAGGCACTAACTTATATATCTTAATACCTCTCACAAATCGTAGTTTGCACATATTACATCACAATGTTAAAAGGTGTAACGTTCTCGAGTCGTAAACACAGCGGTAGTAGGCGAAACATTGCATATACGATTATTTACCCGTGCTCAGAAAATAAACCCACCGAACTCAAGGAATGCTTGGCTCTTGTCCGATTCCCATTCGTCGCGATTGGCAAAAGAAGGGTGAAGCATCCTGTCCTCCAGAGGGAATCCCAGTTCGCTTCCGGGCGTCCGGCGCGCCGCGACGCTGCGTGGACGTCGGTCGTGGGCGCGCGTCCTTGTCGCCCGCCGCGTGCCAAAATGCGTGCCCGTGCGTGCGGCGACCCTGAGTTGCCTGCCTCACGCCCACACGGCATAAGGACATCGAACTGCAATTCCAACTGCTGCCTCGTTTGTTTAGCCAGCGAAGCGAATGACACGGAATTAATATGTGGTTCTGATCCATCTCTTGTCGTACGAAAACTTCCTTGTCCGTTCCGTTTGGATTTAAGCACATAGGAAAACCTTGAAACCATGAACAGGTTTTTGATATTCTTGGTTTAGCGGTGATTTGTCGTTGGCATTCTAAATAAAATAATGAGCTGCTCTTTCAATAAATAATATTGTAGGCAAAGACAACCACAATTTTTTTGGGGGGGGAGGATGCGGATGTGTGTGTTATAATATGTGAAATGATTCCCTGAACAGATGTATTGAAAAACGTTTTACCCATGTTATCTACACTCCCTACAGCTCAGCACTTTCGTAAAAGTATTTTACACTCTGCTTTGTGTGTATCACACATCCTTAAACCGTGTGCGCAATGCCAACTAATTCATGCATTCAAAGAATTATGGAAGATATTTCAAATGGGATCACGGAGAATACGAGTACTATGTCGCTTGCACGTGTTTCATAGTACTGCTTTTCTTTCTTCTTATTTTTTCCGTCTTTCGTTTTACCCTAATGTACACTGGCACCAGCAGGCTGACGTATTTGACGTAGTGCTATTGCTACCTTTCCTACAGTTGAAGTTGAAAAATACTCGTAGGTGTGTATTTCTTAAACTGAACATGAAATACATTTAAATAAAAAGTTTCTTACTTCACTCACAACAAAATCACTAACATAAATGTGTTTTCAGAATAATGTTTGGAAAAACAATTTAAATGTAACAATGTAATGACATATTTACTACAAGGCATTTCTCTAATACTTTTCGTCTTCCGTTATCTTTTCTGCCGTATTTTCGTCTTTTATGCCAAGCATTGTCTTCTTCCGTACCAAAAAGTGAAACACGATAGCACTTCTGAAGATGCTCCTTACCCCTTGTTACACCTCCAACAAAACAATGACGTTCAGAATTTCTCGGGACAAAATTACATAGTGTATCGCACAATTGAAAGTCTAAAAATATTTTCAAATATCATTTCAAATTCCTAAGGCGCACATGCCTGGAAGTCATGCAGGAAACGACGGACTTTATTAGAGAGATGCTGCGTCCACAGCGATATTGTCGAATTCTCTTCAGTAACACTACCTTAGCTTTTCACGACAGCGAAGACATCAAATACCTTTACTTACAATCAGAGAATCTGTAGAATCATCTGATTTTGCGTAAGTGAGATGCATTTTTAACAGGCGAAACCCTCGATAGCAGAAATAAATAATTGCCGACATATGCCAGAATAGTCTAGAAAGAACAGGTTTTCGATTAACGAAACATCGAGGGGGAAATGAAATCACACAAAAATGACTTCACACACCGCACCGCATACCACTTTACGTATTCAATTTTAACAGCTGACTAGTTTTTAACTGTTGGCTACCGAAACACCCTATTACCAATTTTCTGTATGTTTCCTAAACCTCCGCAATGAGCTAGGAAAGTGCCCCAAAACTCACGCAGGCAAATGATTCCATTGTACTATTGTTCTGTTTACAAAAGGGAATTTGCCTATACTTCGATTCTTTAACGTGGTGTCTGAATATCACGCCTGAAAAGGGAGAGGGAAGGCAGTCTCCAATAGGGAGCTGTAAAACTGGGAGATGTAGTATCGTTGCAGCTCCCTATTGGATTCGCGTTTTCCTTCCCTTTTTCGTGCGTGACCTTGAGACATCATGTTAAAAATATCGAAGTCTACGTCCGTTCTTGGCAATCTTGTTCTAATTTTATATTTGTGATGAAATCTAGTTCAATGCCCTGTTTCCTCTAGCCTTTCCCGAGCTGCAAAGGTCTTGCGACCGGCCTTCCGCGCGCGTGCCGCCTAATACACGCGGGCGAGCGGTCGTATGGCGGGTCACCAGTGTTGGGCCAGGCGATAGCCGTCGCGGAGGCGGTTGCCGCTCCCACGCAGCCTTTACGCGCAGCGCCGATTGTCCACGGCGTTTACGGGCGCCGCGTGTCGCGTCGTTCGGCGCCACCCCCGCGCGCGTCCAAGCGCCCGCACCGACGAAGCGCACGCGAGAGCGTAAACGCCCAGCGAGGGCGATTGCGTCGCGATTCACGACGCGGCGCGTCGACGGGCGAGGTGCCCTTCAAGCGGCGGCGACGGCGGCTGCGCTCGCGCGGTGAGGCACTTGCGCGATGGAGGCTGCGCTGCTTTCAGAGAGCGCATTGCACACTAGCGTATCCTGATGAATTAAGGTTTACTTTGTATTGAAACGTTTGTTATTGCTTTTATCAGGCGGAAGTCAGGTGTGGATCGCCCGAGTAACGAAAATATGGCCTATATCCATATGAATGGGTGGCACCCAGAACAGTACAATTGACATTTTTATAAATTCAAAGAAGTTATTGAAACGTTGAACATTTTATTGAAACGTTTGTTATTGCATTCGATACGGAACGCGATATTCACTGCATCACTTACCTGCGAAGAAAATTATCGTGACGAGGGAAATATGAAAACAGTTAAATGTTGGTACCTGATCTTTTACAGGGAAAATTATGAGAAGGAATTATGAAAGGGACTTATGGAAGGGGAATATGAAAAGACAGTCCGAGTCAAGTTAACTACTTGTTAATTAGTAAATAAGTGAATATGAATCATTAAAATTACGTAAAAATTATTTAATGTGTACCACGGCCGTTACCTGGTTCTAATGATCTCAAACCCTTATAACGCCTTTGGTGCATAAATAACTGTTAGACCCGGGTTGTCCAACTGGCGGCCTGCCGTTATTGTAGCCCACGAAAGGTTATTAGTCAAAAGTGATAATCCCTTGCATCCACATGGGACAAGAATATTGTACATCTAGCGCATGCGCATTGCGAGGATCAACAACACCATGATGTAAAAATAGATCAATTGTAGTTTTAAGGATGTTTTCCTAGGAAAAGCAGAAATCGAAAGTCGTCCCAATGTGTCTTACTGCGTTATGCATGGCACCGCTCGTATCCCGCGTTGCTCCCTCCCCATGTTTCTGAGCAGCCGGGCAAACGGCCGATACGATTCGTACCAACAATACGGGGAAGTTAGCTGTGGATCGCCGAGTAACGAAAATATGGCCCGCAACCATATGAATGGATGGAAACCAGTGCTGTTGACAGTTTATAAATTCAGAGAAATCTGTTTACTTAAGTCAATATTACTGTAAAGTCGTGGTGTTTCCATCCATCATTAAAATCACGGCATTTTAATTGTTCATTGAAACAACGAAAATACAGCCTTAAATAAACACGTTTTTCTCAGAATTTATAAAATGCCACTTATACCGTTCTGGTTTTCATCCATTCATATAAAAAAAGTATTTGTGGACCTTCAGAAACTTCAAAGTGGACACCCCTGATTTACAGAGAGTTCTGATACGGATCTCAAAATTTTGCCTTGCTCGAGGTCTTTCCACCAGAATAATAAACAGGAGAATCATGCAACCATAACAAGGACATGTGATTGCAAGATGCAGATTCCAGTTTTATGAGAGTATTCTTTTGTAGGTACTTAAATATTATAAAAAAGATCTAACATTAAAAAATGCTTCAGAGGTCAAGACCCATGTGGAAACATGTGAATTTACAAATCTTGCGATCCGAGGTCAAATTTTTAGTGGGACGTTCTTATCTTACATGGGTTAACGGAATATAAGTAAGAAATAATGAAAGCCAATAACCCCCACTGCGTGGTCTCATTGTGTAGTGCTTAGCGAACTGGACACTAAATCCAGCATTTCGAGATCCAATCTCGGAGAGGGGCATTGTCTTTATAAAGGAAAACGCAATATTAGTAAGAAAAAAAAAGAATACAATTCCTCAGTCTGTTGATCCCATGCAATAGTTAGCACTCTGGTCTCTCAATCCAGCGACCTGAGTTCAAAACAAACAATTAAAGAACATCGTGAAACTCCGGAGTCCCACACAGTTAGCACTCTGCGCACCGAATCAAATGATCTAAGTTCCAAATCTCGGAGCGACATTTTTATTGTTAAAAAATGAGATAAGCACTGTTAGTAAAACAAATTTTAAAAAAATTACGTACCATGGCGAAGTGGTTGGCATTCTGCATTCTGAACCAAGCGATCCGATTTCAAATTTGGAGGGACCTTGAAATTATCATTAAATAAAATAACTTATTTGGCAGAAATAAATGACCTGTGGTGCCATGTTGTGATGTTTTGTTCTCCGGACATTGAATCCAACGAATCGAGATCAAATCTCGGTGGGACATTGTTTTTTTAAGTATTATTATTATTATTATTATTATTATTATTATTATTATTATTATTTTATGGGATATTTGGCTATTAACATATGGAATTATATAACATTATTGCCAACAAATAATTCAAGAAAACTATGACATATTGTGATCGCATTGTGTAGTGGTTAGGACTGTGAAATTAGAATCTAGCAATGCAACTTCAAATCTCGGTGGGACCTTGTCATTATTAAATGAGAAACACATTATTAGTAAAAAAATGAAAAGAGATCCTGCGGCTTCATGGTCCCATGCTGTAATGGTTAGCAATCTGTACTGTGAATTCACCAATCCCAGTTCATATCTCGGTGAGATCTTGTCATCACTAATATAGGAGAAACGCATTATTGGCAAAGAAAAAAAATAAAAGAAAGCAGCGGCATCGTGTTTCCATGGTACAATGATTAACAGTCTGGACTTTGTATACAGCGATTCGATTTCAAATCTATCTGGGACCTAGTCATTACTATTATTATATGCGAAATATATTATTAGTAACAAAAAGTAAAAAGCCACAGTGCAGCTTTGCTCTCCCTTGATGTATTAGTTAGCACTCTGGGCTTTATATTCAAATCCTCGTCCGAATCTCGGTGGGGTCTTGCTGTAATGGTTAGCAATCTGTACTTTAAATCCAGCGATCCGAGTTCAAATGTCGTTGCGACCTTGTCATTATTATTATTATTATTATTATTATTATTATTATTATTATTATTATTATTATTATTATATCAGAAATGCATTATTACTAAAGAATATGCATAGAAATACTTATTATATTATATTTATTATTATATAATAATTATTATTATTATATGGGAAACTCATATTAGTAACTAAAAATGATAAGAAACCAGGCTGCTCCGTGGTGCAATGGTGCAATGGTTAGCACCCTGGATTTTGAATCCAGCGATCAGACTGCAAATTTTTCTGGATCATTGTTATTACTATTATATGAGAATAGTATTATTGGTAACAAAAAAGAAAAATCCGACAGGATCGTTGTCTCATGGGGCCATGGAGCCAAAGAAGAATTTTGGGAGGGTGTAATTTGCATGCATGTATATACGTATTAAGGTACGTATTAAGGTATTATATTTGTCATTCTATGATTCAGATGTGAACAGACATAATTTAAATAAAAACGAATGATTTCAATAAACCTATCTCATGCTGCGATACGACTTTATTCGTTTTAATGATTACAGATGCACACAAAAAACGTTTACATACCTAAAGACTTCATATACGTTACTCTATGTATATCGATGTATTGAATCCGAATTTGCAGCCACAACCCTCTGGGCAGTTTTAACAGCATTGGGAGCCCCCTATTCCTACGTTCACCGAACCCACCCCTCAATTTGGATGCTAAATCCAGTCAATTCGTAATATTTTCTTAAATATTTAGAAAGCATGTATTATTGTTGGAATTTAACATTATTCAAACAAAAAATGTTATCATATATGTAAGAATCCGTAAGAATATGCAAGAATGACAGATTAATAATTTCATTGAAAAATAATTTTAATTTTTTATTGAATTGTACATTGTAAAAAATTGAAATGCATCAACCAGCAAACGTTCATCCTAATAATACTAATATCATCTCATTAAGCGCGACACATCACTTCGTTATAAAAATGTTTGCGTATAGTATGATTATACAACACATTTAATTTTCGTATTTGATTTTTTGAAAAATTGCTCTTGAAAATTGAGAGCCCTGGGCCCGGGCGTTACACGGCACTGACCACTCTCCATTTTTTTAAATCGCGAAAGACCACTGGGAAATTGCATTTTTGTTTTCGGAATTTGTGAGACCCAAAGACTTTCTCTACGAATGTCGATGCGTTCAATCCAAATGTTGACTTAGAAGTGTTTCACCACCATACAGTTTCTTTTCAATCGCAAAAAAGACTGTGAAATTCACCATCTAACCGTGTTTTTTTCGCAATTTAAAAATAGATTAGTAAGTAGCGACGCAATTTTGGCTTCGGATTCAGCTCATCAAAGTACATAGAGAAACAAGTGCCAAGTATTTGAGGCGGACAACAATGCTCCAAAACAAAAAATCTTATGTAACGATGTTTTTTTGCGATTAAAAAAAATTGGATGTGGATGCCGAATTCTGGCTTCAAATTCGGATTCAGCGTGTCGAAATACACAGAAGAACATATTTCAAGTCTTGGATCTTACAATTATTATTATTATTATTATTATTATTATTATTATTATTATTATTATTATTATTATTATTATTATTATTGTGCCTGTGTAGTTACTGAATTTGTGTGGGTGTGGGTGGGTGGGGGATTTCGCTCATTTCTCCTACTACCACGTGGATCGGCACCTGCATGGTGTAATTGTTAGCACCCTTACTTTGAATGAAGCGATCCGAGTTCAAATCTTATTGGGACCTTGTCATTATTATCAGTATAGACATAAAGCTTCATTAGTAACAAAAAATATAAGGGCATCGAGGTTCGAAAATATAAGGGCAGAGGCGTTGGTGCGGACGATCTTCTGTGGCGCTGTTTGATTTCTGGCTGAGGAGGTGCTGAGGAGGCCAAGCACTGGAAGGAGACGGCGGGACGCTCGCGCCAGAAAATAAATAGTTAAAATAAACGTCGGATAGATTAGTATGTACTCGTCTTCTGACGGCAGGTTTTTCCCCCTTCAGGGTTTTTTTCCTGAGCCGTACCTTATGGTCTCTTTTCCGCGGCTTTGATGCGATGGAGAGACCATTTGGGGTGAATACCAGAATTCGAAAGATTAGAATGCGAAAGGATGTAGGTATTGCAATGGCTTAAAGACCTTCGGCCTAGCCACATAGGATCAAGTAAGCTTATTTGTTTGTAATAATTACCTATTAAATAAAATAAATAACAAAAATGAAAAGACATTCTGCGGCTCCGTGGTCCCATGGTGTAACGGTTAGCGCTCTGGACTGCGAATCCAGCGATCCGATTTCAAATTTTGGTGAGAATTGGCATTATCATTGTTATATGAGATAACGGGTTATTAGTAACTCAAAATGAAAAGAATTTCAGCAACTCCGTGGTTCAAAGGTTAATGATTAGCACTCTGGTATCCAACGATCTGAGTTCAAATTTCGTTGATAATTTTTGTTTTGTTGGTTAACGTCTGATTTACGTCTAAGTCATTAGCGACATCTATTGCACGTACACGAATACAACCACGCCTGAGGCGGAACTCGAACCCGCAATCCTTCGGTCCGAGATGGTTACTACTGCCCTAACGATCGCCGCCATGCGTACGAGCAGTACTATCTTTTTATTATTATTATACAGGAAACCACGTTATTAGTAACAAATAAAGAAAAGTCCGTAGCTTCGTAGCCTCTTGGTGTTATGATTTGAACTGTGAACCCTGAATCCCGTGATTTGAGTGCAAATCTCGGCGGGACTTTATTATTGTAATACGGGATAACACATTATTAGTAACAAAGAATTGCAAAAGTTATTAGTGTTGATTGAAAGGTACTCTGCTGCCTTATTTATTTGTATTCTTGTATTTTAAGTTGTTATTATATGTAAACAATCCCTGTAAAGCAGTTATGCTGGTCTGTGGAAATAAATAAATAAATAAACAAAAAAGAAGTTATCAGCGATAAATGGATTTTAATATTAGAAACTTATGAGCCAGTGATATTGTATCAAAGAAGGGAGGCCTCACTAAATGTAGACTCCTCTTATCAGAAGAAAGGTTTTTGCATATCTACGAAATTATTAAGTTCTGATTCTTGAACATAACTGAATTGAATCCTAAACTAGAATAGTTTACACAGGCATCTTCAAGCCTTGCAATGACAAATATCCCCGCGAGCGAGCTTACATGCTCTTCAATAACGTTCTGCACAACCCTTCGCCTCGCAGCAACAGCTCCATTGCGAAACGTTGCCACCTCCCCCGCGACATTTCGCTCGCCGGCAGCTCGTCGCCTCGGAACAGCTGGCCCCTCGCGTCCACCGCGACCGGCCGCAGTGCGGTCACACGTCCTTTCCCTCTCCGTCACCATGCACGCTCACGCACGCACACACGCACCGGTCGAGCGTCCACGCAGCGGCTGGACAAGTAAAAGTCTATTATTACCCGCGCGCGCCGCGCCCCGAACCTCGTCCATTCATTCAGAAACCGGTAAGCGCGATCCGGCAGCCGGTAATTGGCCGCGGCGCGAGTAAGTTACACAACGCGTTGCATAATACTTGTCTCTGCGCGCGCCGCGCGAACGCCGCGGGGGGACCTGTTCTGGGGAATGCTGCTGCTGGCTGCCGCCGCGTCAGACGTCGCTCAGCGGGGAGGCCTTTCCTTGCGTTATCAATCGCTGTGAGGTTGTGAGGAAGGCGGATGGGATGAGGCAAACGGGTATTGGCAGTGCAGGGAGCAGGTATGCGTGGCGGGTATTCACAAGGTGCGGCGTGGCGGGGGAAGGTGTATGAGGAGAGGAGAGTCACAGGTGAGTTCGGAAGGGACGGTACAGGAGAGATAACGCGAGATGAAGGGGGGCATGTCACAGAAGGAACGGGTGCGGGACGGAGAGGGAGTGGACGGGTCGAAGCGAGACGGGAAGGGGGAAGGTGGGGCAATGCGATGCGTGAAGAGAAAATTTGCTGGCGCTGGTGAGGAGCGAGGCGGGTCGAGACGGGGCGGATGGGAAGTTATTGGTCGGGATGGTGTGGAGTCGGGGCGGGGCGAAGCGGGGTAAAGAGGGGCATGGCAGGAGTGTGTGTCTTAGGGCGTGGCGTGGTGAAGGAAGATGAAGAGGAATAGAAAGAGACGGTTGGGAAAGGACGGGGGCGCGACGGTATAGGGCAGGAAGATGCGAGATGGCGCGGGATATGACTGAGAAGGAGCAGACATTCCGGGGCAGAAAGAGAAAATCGGCGGGACGGGACGGGTTAGTGTGGGGCAAGGCGAATGTGCGTCGGGGAGGACGTGGTGGGTGTGGAGGAGAGATCGTGGCGGGGTGAGGTGAGGTGGGTCGGAATGGGCCAGATGAAAGAGTCTGAGCAGGGAAGGCAGTTGTGGCAAAGTGGAAACGGTAAGTGCAAGGAGGCTGGGGCTGGGAGGGAAGTTGTGGGTTGGAGTGGGGGCTCCGCTGCAGGCGGGTTGCGATGTCTGCCGGGGTCGCCGGTCGCCGGAGAGAACGCAGGCGGCACCTGCTAGACGGCGTCGCTCGCCGCCCTTCCCACCCGCCGCCGCTCCGGCGCTCGCGCAATCGAGGAAGAGATGCTGCGAAATGGGCACGCGCTGCCATAAGCGGAATGTTACGCTCCCACGTGGGGTCTGCGATTTGGGGGAAAGGACAGGGCCTTCGTTGCCGTTTAGTAATAGAAAAAAGATATTGAATTAAATACTATTAGCACAATGTAAAAAATGAACATTGAGAAAGGAGTTGTAATAAAATAAACGTATCATAAATTACACAATGAGAGAGGCAAACAGTCAATCTTCAAAATACTAATTGTGTTGTGCTGGAAATTAATTTTATCTATTTTCGTTTCAAATAATTGTTGTGATGCATTTTTGTTGTGCTAGTTTTTTGTTGTTGCTATTTTCTTCTTGAATATTTAAGTTTCATTCTTCCACTTGATTGACAGCTATCGCTTTCCCTGTTTTTGTAAAGTAAGGAAATCGAGGCTAGCTTCACTGAAGGTACGTGCATTTAAAATAATTATATAGTTGAACATACGTTATAGTCTGGTTATATATTCATGTTACTTTTCTTTTGCAGCAGTGATCAAGGGGCTAGTTTTTGGGTTTACCTTATTCGCTTCCAGCTACACTCTTGGATTACGCAAGATAGTCATATTCCTAATTGAATCGGAACATAATCATGTGGAAAAATAGATACCCGAATCTTTTTTTAAATTTCCGTAATAAAAAAGAGCGTTCACAGAAGAGAATGAGCTCGAACTTTGTCTTCAATTACATGTCTGGACGACTTTGCTTCAACTGCTTTCTCCATTTCTTTCCATTCGGTAGACTCTTGTAGTGTAAGCTTAGAAGACAAGAACAATGCGATGAGATCTCATTTCTTTCTTTCATTGTAAAAAACCAGAAACAAATAATGACTGAATCGTAATACTCAATCCATTGTCTACAATGATTTAAATTGAATACCACTTCTGAAATGAACACTGAGAACACTGCAGGCAAGCCGTCATGAGTAGTGAGAATGCTTATGAGGCGAAATACTAAGTATTTCCATTTCCGAGATCTATGCAAACGTATCTAGGCGTATGACTGACGACCTTTCTACCAGTTTATGATGAATTTTGGAAATGACGTGTGTTGAAATCCACGTCAAAGGACAAGTCTCGCGAATCATCTTCCACAGTTAATATCGCGTGCTTGTTCATAACTGACCGGGAGACAGTTCTCCACACTTTCGGTCCTCCTTTGGTGTCTCTTAAGTGCTAATATGCCGGTTAGGGGGGACAAAACATAAAAGGTCATGTTCCGTGATGAATCGTATAGAATAATCATTTGAATAAAAGAACAAAGCTGTAGGGGAATTTTTAACAACCACAATAATAATAATAATAATAATAATAATAATAATAATAATAATAATAATAATAATAATAATAATAAAATATTGACGCCCCGCGCTTCGCGGCTCAAGTGCGCAATCTTGAGGAAGTAGGCGCGCGGAAAATGCGCACGCGAGAGCGCGGCGCGGCGCAGTGCGGCGGGCGGCCGTTCACGTGAGAGAAGAAAGTGGACGGGTCTTGCGCCAGTTGCTCTATGCACTGCAGGGGTGGCGGATCGCGATAGAGACGGACGAACCCAGGAGGATTCTCGGGAGCGGTCCAGCGTTATCCGTCAGAGGCGGAGGCTGGAGATTCTCACTGCCTGCAAACGGGAGATCTGAGACGCCCCGTTCACTGTGTTCACCAGGATGAATTAAGACCAAATAAATAATTGCCCCTTAACTTGTGCAAACAATTCGTCTTGAATCATTGTTTTATACGTTAGGACAACATTATGCTGAAGACTAGCTTCGAATGGACAAAGCTTTAGTTACAGGAACAATTGCTCTGTATGCGTAGACATTCCGATATTGCTAAGCTTTTATTAACAAATATTAATCATACTGTGGTCCTTAAATCGTACAAAATATCAAATATTAAATTTAATTTTACACTCAGTTCGATATTTTACATTTTTCGGATCAACCATGTTAAGGAGTAGGTGTAAAGTTAAATTCCCATTCGTGTACTAAGATAAACAGAAACATCTAATTTTGTGTTTCTTTTGACGGTCAAAGGAACGTTCGTAACTCGAGTCCCTTGAGAAGAGTACTTAAGTATCTGTGGCGCATCGATACCGAATTACACACTTCGCAACACATGGGAGAACACTTAACTACATGATTAAAACGAGTTTCAGGGAAATGTGAGTGTATTATGATAAAAGTATCTTTAACATTTTGTTTCATAATTTATTTATTTTTGTGCAGTCAGTCAGTGCAGAGGAAATGGTGTGTCGTCATCAAAAATATTATTATTTGTCTAAATTTAATATTTTCGTGTAACATTAAAGTAGAACAGAAACAATTTGAAAACGGACGGTTTTTAAAACCTTTTTTTTCAATTTGTTTATCAATGTGTATTAGAATATTACATGCATATGTTAATTTAAAAAGCGTTTAAGCTCTTGGCCATAATAATGTAGTAGATACACTATCTCTGTCGAAGCTTACTTACAGTTGTGAATGTTGAAGGAATGTATTACATTAAAAATGCACACGTACTTAAATGCACTTCAATGTTAATACTTCAAAGTCATTCACGTTATATCCTGGTAGAATTATAACTTTCGAATAATTTTAAAAAATTCAACGCACTCTAAATCTTCTCAGGACAGGTTGCGAAGTGTACTTTTGTGCAGGTTACTGACTTCTCTGTTTCTGATCGAGTTGTTGAAGTTTTCTGACTCTACTTACACATCTCTGTTTCTATTGGTTTCAAATACGTGTGAATTTAGTTAAAATACAATCATACTTATAGAATAAGCCGCAATCACTCGGAAAGTAATAAAGAGCATTACACTGCATGTTGCTCGAATGCTCATATTTAAGTTCTGTTTAATTTCACGTCCACCGGATTATGTAAATCGGAGTTACTATATGATGTGTTCACGCAAATATCCATAATGCCATTTAACCTCTATCATCTCGCAAGAAAGAACACAATTCTTAGTTTCACCTTACAGAGACTGCGTTAAGCAGAATAAGTAACAATAGGAAAACAAAACAAAATGAGAGAACGGAGTCGTCTCGTGCATAGCGCCATCCATCAAAGATACAAGCAAGTCATGCACACTCTCACAGATCATTGCAAGCCGTTTGCTACTCGAAGGCTGCTTCGGAAAATGTGAACACAGAAAATACTGCGAACATTCCTCTACCAATAAAGAGGTAAAAATGTATATTAAGACGATGTTCTAATATGCCGACACCGTAAACAAGATTAAATCTTGGGTGATTAATAAAATGATGTGGAAAACTAATTAAAAGTACATATTTCCTTTATTGGAGATTCTCAAATGAAAAAAGATGACTCTGATTACAGATTATTAATTTATCAAGAATAAAATTAAATAGCTTTAATTGTTGAAAAAATATGTTGTAATAATATGTTTATTTTTGAAGAAGTTTGGTTGTATATGTGAGAATATCCTCATGTTTAGGTTTGTTGAAAAAGAATGTTTAATATAAATGAAATAAACAAGTAGGACGACAATACATTTGGACATATTTACCCACAAAATATTACATATTAAATATTACATATAATTCGACTTGAAATTAAATTTCCTCCACTTGCGTACTTCTAAATGAAGAAAATTTTAAACTGATATTTACCTCACTTTGCAGACCTGCTCATCAAAATGCAAATCTGAAATTAAAGAAAGTAAAAACTTCAGATATTGTTTTACGAATAACAACGAGCACTTAAACTAGTAAATATTACAGTAATAACTAATTATAGAACTTTAAGTTATGAGCAGCTGTCTAGCTTCTCGTGGTAGCAGGCCGGGTTTGATTCCTGGTCGGACCAAAAATAGACACGTAGCTTTCCTTTAAATTTCGTCTCAGTATCGATTGCTGTGAGGCGAAGGAAAGCCAAGTAGATGGGGTCTCCTCGCGCGGTGAAGAACATCCGTCACGTTCGCCACATTCCTCTCTTAGCCCCCACCACCACCACCCACGTGAGAATTAAATTGCCCCAGACATGGGTTACTCATTTAGCCAGCATGTATTGTCGAACAATCGACTGCAAATGCCAAATACACACATAAATAAATTAAAGTGAATATTAAAATATTATACTATTTGCGTATGTTGTCGGCTATCAAATTGTACATTGCTTTCCAATAAAATTGTTGGTCTTGCATCATGGCTATCATGACAGAAGAAAGCACGGTAACTCATCACGACACCCCTAAACATTACCCAAATGTCTTTTCTATTATTGCGATTTTATGACTTTTTATAAAACGTCTGCCTCATTTAGTCTATTCTAAGATTATGTTGCCTAATTCTGTTTTCTTTCCTAGCACCGATTGCAATCAATTGAAAAATATCGCCAGTAAAACCATTTCGTATTAATCAAACCGGGTGCTCATAAGCATCACAGAAATGAACGTTCCCTTCCATGTAACTAGTGATATAAATTATTGATACAACATGAAAATTGAAATTTTACAAAAAGGTCTTATTTATATGATAGAAACGCGCTAGTAACAAAAAATATTTTCAGCAGACCATTTGTACTGCGATCCCATGGTTTAATGGATAGCATTCTGGACTTTGAGACCAGCGATGAGAGTTCAAATCACGGTGGGGCCATATTATTATTATTTGGGAATACACGGTATTAATACGAACAAAACAGGAAAGAAAGCCTGGCACCGCCGTGGTCTATTCATAAAACCGGGTGCTCAAAGGCTCTACAGAAATGATCGTTCCCTTACATGTAAGTAGAGATGATCGTTTTTGATACGAAATGAAAATTGAAATTTTAGAAAATAGTCTCATTAATATGATGGAAACAGGCAATTAATTCAAAATGATTTCAGCATACCGTTTGTACTGTGATCCCATCGTGTAATGGTTAGCACTCTGGACGTTGAATCCAGCGATCCGAGTTCAAATCTCGGTTGGACCTTATAATAATAATAATAATAATTATGTAATAAATATAAAAATAATAATAAATCTCGGTGGGACCTTATTATTATTTGGGAATACACGGTATTAATACAAACAAAAAAGGAATGGAAACCTAGCAACGCAGTGGTTTATTCATCAAAGCGGGTGCTCATGAGCATCACAGAAATGATCGTTCCCTGCCCTGTAAGTAGTAACGAAAATTTTCGATACCGGATGAAAATTGAAATTTTAGGAAGAGGACTCATTAATATGATGTAAACGTGTTATCACCCCTAAGTAATTTCAGCATCCCGTTTGCACTGTGGTCCCATGGTGTAATGGTTAGAACTCTGGCTTTTGAATCCAGCGATCCGAGTTCAAATCTCGGTTGGACCTTATTATTATTTGGGAATACACGGTATTAATACGAACAAAAAAGGAAAGAAAATCTAGCACCG